>JAVQJF010052862.1:0-28655 GCA_036023855.1 Gadopsis marmoratus | reverse complement strand
TGTGGGTGTGTGTGTGGGTGTGTGTGTGGGTGTGTGTGTGTGGGTGTGTGTGTGTGGGTGTGTGTGTGTGGGTGTGTGTGTGTGTGTGGGTGGGTGTGGGTGGGTGTGTGTGTGTGTGTGTGTGTGTGTGTGTGGGTGTGTGTGTGTGGGTGTGGGTGTGTGTGTGTGGGTGTGTGTGTGTGTGTGTGTGTGGGTGTGGGTGTGGGTGTGGGTGTGACGTGGCTGAGCGTCTCCTGACACACCTGGCTGTTGACCTAATTACACACACCTACCTTCAATCAACTTCACCCGCCTGCAGTATATCTACCTTGATTCTTCAGTCACTCCTCGGCAGATTGTTGCATCAGCTACAGTGGTAGTTTGCGGTCGAAGGCAAATCTCCAGAGTTTGTTTCTTGCTTGTTTGCTCCTCATGTTCTCTCGTCTCCAGTGTTCCCCGGATAATTTCTGCCTGCCTGCATCTGTTCATGTGTCATTCCTCACTCTCCCACCACCCGGACCAGCAGCCGGCCTTGTCACCCTGCCCCTCAGCATATCCCCTCCTCGGCCTGTTCTCCGTCCCTGCCCACTCCGTCCATCACCTTCCCTGTGCCTTGCCTTAATAAACCCGTTAGATTTGCATACCTGTGCCTCTGTCTGCGCTTGTGTTACATATTCTGTATATAACACATGCAAAAACAAGACATTCTGGTTCAATGCTAAATCAGTGGAATGCTCTGTTAAGTTTAGGCAGTGCTGTTTGGTTAGGGTAGAGGAAAGATTGTGGTCGTGCTTAAAGGAACCAATGTTGGCTGATGGTAGGAAACCGGTGCAAACTGTGGCCTTACTCCTCCTGCCCAGGTTCGGCATTGCTATAACAAAGTCATGCTACTTCTGCTTTTGTGTCTAAGAGAGGGCAGTCATTATTTGCACAACCACCAGAGGTCGCTTCTCAGGAAAAAGCCAAAATAGCTACTTTCAGCGGTTGAAGAGAAGACCAAATCCTGTTGGGTTTTGTAGAAAATGGTGAAAAAGAAATGTGTTTTTTCTTTTTTGACTCAAATGCTTTTAGCAGTCGAACAGGACACTATAGAGAATAGCTGAGTGAGGTCACTTCTATTTGCGGGGTCAAAGCCTGCAGAAGCAGTCAGAGTCAAGATCGAGCACTCAGACTCATCCCTCTCAAAGCCCCATCACTCAAAATGGAAGCTGGTAGTCTCGGCAGGATGACTGATACTTATTGCTGGTTTCGCCATCATCATGTTTAGACAACATCAATACATTATACACGATCCAATGTTGTGTGTGTGTGTGCAATATGGTCATATATGTTGTAGAAGGGACGTAGATGCATCAGTCACAAAGGGCATGTGAAGGATGACTGGCTGTCTTCTCATGTGTTCCGAATGGAGAAACTGCCATGGATTTCTCAATTGATTACACGTCCTTGCATCCAGCTTGTAATTGCATAAGAGTCAAAGCAAGCTGGGTTTCTGACCAGAACATTCAAACACTTTTTATCTATTATGGAGTAATACTCAAAACTCAGTATGGAAAGAAACACTTTATTAAGCCTGTGGTATCATCATGATGACCGTGATGAAAACTGAAGCACATTAATAACATGCAACTCCACTTTGCTTTTGTTCATCCTCAGCTTGATGCAAGTCCAATTCTTACCGTCGAGACATTTTACTTTTTCCACATTTTGCTGTCTAGACCTCTTGAAGATGGCCTCATGCGCTCGGCTCTGTGCTCAGATTCATTATGTCAAAATGAGGACATCACTTGCGACGCTGCTCCAGACTACTTGATGTCTGTGGCTTTCACACTGATAGAAGATGAAAGGCAAATAAAATGTGGTGCAAAATAGAATCCTAATACCGTTCTCAGTCTGCTCCGTTATCACGTAGATCATAGGGAGACGCTCATAAAAGGGCCCAGCACAAAATAAAAAGCCTTTTTCTTTTTCCATGGGGTCCATGGCACAAATAAGTGGAGGCACTTTGAAATGCAGAGTGGGCAGTCAGTCAGTCAGTGTCCTCCCCTTTCACAAAATGCACCTTGGGCTAGATAATGTCAGCCCCCACGTCGTTTTCTGACCCCTCCTCTGTGTTCTGTGGCGGCAGAATGAGGCAGGTTGCCAGACGCTTTCAGGGCTGGTAGAACAAAATGTCTCAGCGGGTCTTGTTTTATTTCCCTCAAGTAGCATTCAACACCTCCCCATCACATTCGCGCAGACAACCTCCCATTACCATACGATTCAAATCTAACATTGCCTTTCATTCATTGTAAAAGGGCACCCAGAAACATGTAATTATTTTCTCTCTCCCCTCCCTGAGATCAAAGCCCAAACAGGAGTGATTACAGAGAGTCAGGTTGTCTTTGAAGACACTCTTCAGTTCCCCTCTTTCTGTTTGGTTACTGTATAAACAGAGCTGGGAGACGCCACAGCGCTAACCTCTCCTTGCTTGCCTAGTGGCAGGTGTGCCTCTGTTTACAGGCAGCCCACTGTTAGCATGGTGCACTTCAACCTTGACCCATCTTGTCTCTGATAGTTCTCGCTCCCCACAGCTCACTTTCTCTGGCTGCTGTCGTAAAAAAGAAGCAGCAGGCTCCACTGCATCCCTATACTCCTCTCCTTGAACCCTGGCTGTAAAACATAGTTTTACGTGATCTGTTTTAGGTTTGTGGGGTTAGACATGGCAAGGATGAGAGATGCGCTGATTGCAGTGTTTATAAAGGGAGGGTGGAGTATAAGAAGAGATTAAGAGAGGAACCATGCAGAGGATATACTCTCTTGCGTGTCATAGGAACCATGCTGTAAGGTTTTTTTTAATTTGGCAGTCCAAACAGCTTCGTTTGCGCAGCACTTTGCCTTTTTCCAGCTGTGTATTTACTGTATAGATGACCAAATTACAGAGAGCAACAGGGAATCAATTCCTGTCCTCTCTCTCTCTTTGCTGTTCACCTCAAAATAACAGAGACCAACACTTTTCACAAGTGAAAGTGAACACCATCCAACATAGTTATGCCAAGATTTCCTAAGACCTTCCAGCTGTGAGAGCTACAGTGTAGCAATAATAAGACAGGGTAACAATCTCTTTACAGCCTTGGATTTACATGTGCTTACCATGGGAGCACAAGATCAAATGGTAATTATTTGAGAACTGCAAATTGTTAAGTATAATGAACGATTTTTCTGTATAGACACCATATACAATTTTCAAATGTACCACCTTATCTTGTGGTTTACTATGTAGACATCTAAATGTTGCCAAAGCACCGAATTAATCCCTCATTGAAAGAAACTCTAGAAGAACTGGCTGTCTCAGAATCTGCTGACAGTAATGGCTGATTTACTACAGTTGCTACGAGTGCCAGGTTATGCTTATGGCTCACTCCAGGTCCTTTGACTTGCGAATCATTGCCAAATAGTGCAGCTTCGAAAAGAGAGGTCACAATGAATTGAACACATTTTGTCTAATGCCAGACACAGAAATCAAAGCCTGATGAAATTGTCTTTCTGTCAGTTGAACATGAACATTTGCAGGGTTGCCAAATTTGGATACCTGGCTGGAGTGATATTTTAATGCTATGGCCCATGGAATTAATCACGCATTATGTGCACTTTATGACATGCACATATTTGGACTTTAAAAAGTGTGCACCTTATACATGTGGCGGCAGCGGACCTTATATTCTAAGGTTTAAGGATATACCCTTCCACCCTGCGAAATACTCACAATTTCACAGTATTAGACACTATCCCTAAAAAAGGCACGCAGGTTCATTCAATAATGAAAGTCCAATATCAAAACTATATTTTTTATTGAATATTCACCTAGTAGCATGAACCAGAAACAAAAGAACGCAAGAACCACACATACTCACTTAGCCAAATAAATACACCACGACACAGAAAGACCCCATGAAAGAAAACCTACTGGGCCCCGAACATAAAGTCAAGCTGTTTATTAAAATAACGTCCTAAAAATGTGTTATTAAACATACTATCGCATTCTGCTGCTCTATACTAAATTGTGCAGGTTCTAGTTTGCATCTTCATAATTTGCCTATATATTAACAGTATTAACATTTTTGGCTCATAATGTTATCAAAGCTGCGTGTGTCATGAGATTTATGATGCTTTATTATAAATAACTACACAACTGGTGTTAGATTTAATGAACAACATGTTAAGCTTTAAATATCGCACACATTTTGGGGAATGTAGTTATAATAATACTAATAAGAGCTAATTAGCTAGTCATAGCTGGTGGTAGCTCACCATCGTGTTAATAATTACTACTGTGTCCGATGGTAAGTAGCTGCCTGTAGCTAGCAAGCTTTAGCTAGGCTACCGTTACTCAATTTGGCAGGGGCAGTCTGTCTACACTGACTTACCAATGTAATTCTTCTCTTTTTTTTTCTTGGATAAAACATGGTGAGTATTTTATTTCCTTTTATTTTGCTGTATTTCTCTCAGATTTCTTTCTTTCCTTTTCTGGTAACCTGATTTCTTTCTCGAAGGCGCATAGCTGTATCTGACTGTGATAGCAGGCTAGTGCTACATCCTGCCAGACAGCCAGAGCAACTGTCAGACCAAACCACATGCATTTTCATCACATACTTTCTTAAATCTTTCACAAATGATTATCTAAACATTTAGGGGCCCCTACCAAGCTGGGGTCCCATGAATCATCCAGGTTTACCCCCCCTTAACGACACACTCACTCAACCAAATAGGAACACACACTCACTCACTGGCTTGCTTGAACGTCTTCTGGGCACTGCGCAGGGGTTTCAGGCAGAACAGTAGCCCAATTAACATGGAGATAAACATCGCACACCAATGAGAGAGTAATGTAAAAGCCCATAGTCAAAGAATGGGGGTGTTCATCTCTGTTGCTGTGGCAATGTTTTGGCGTGAGAATTGTTTGGGCAGCGTGAGAGCATGAGACTGGACGTGAAGGCGTGTGTCACACGCCAGAAGCGTAAGAGTTGGCAACGCTGCGGTTGTAAGGTTATTCACTGACCATTTCTTGAGGGAAAAAACAAAGTGAAAGTTGCTGTTTTAATCAAACTGAGGTCGGTGCCTCAGCAGTCTGGCAGGAAGCCAGCCTTTGCTCTCCTTGCTGGCAGAAAAAAAAAATGGTTGCTGAGTGTTACTACTCACAGACACACAAACTGTAATGGAGCTTAGCGCATAGACTGGTATGTGTGTCAGTGGCCCAGAGCAGCTGTACAGGTGTGCTGCACTGCTGTTGAACCTGTGTTTCTACACTTGTGCTTACTAGTCTTCAGGTAGCACTGGAAGTACAAAGATATTCCCAAATATCCCAGACATTCCCCCTATACACTGATAGACATGCACACGCCGTACCTCTGCAGGAGCACCGGCTCACATCAGCCGAGCACAGAAAGGCCTGTCACAGGAGGAGCAAGACGCTAACCATTAGCGAATTTACGTCAGCCCGAGCGCAAGGGTCAGTGCGGTCAGACAGACCACCCAACAGCTTGGTCATCAAGGACAAAGACACAGAGGAGGGAGAAGGAGAGAGAGAGAGAGAGAGAGAGAGGAAAAAAGGGGGAGGGAGGAAAGGAGCGTGGCTATCTCCTTTCAGACAGTCCTGCTGAAATGTGCTGAGATGACACAAGCTTTTACATACGGTGTGTGCACTCAGTTGTGAAGCCACGTGTACTGTCAGCACTGTTGAGGCATTGTTCATTATTGCACATGTGAGTGTGTGACTTTAGGCATCTGACTCTATGAGGCGTACATGTGTGATCTTATGTGCATGTGCACATCAAGGAAAAGCATTCTTCAAGTGAGTGGGTTGGTTTCTCTCCCTGCAGAGTGATGACAGTGTCCACTGTGACGCTCAAACACTGAACTAACACCGCAGACATCACAGGCTTACTTTCAGCTTCATATTTTTCAACATCCCCGGCTTGGGTTATTTGGACCGTCATGACATGACAGAGTAATCGGTTTGTACAGATCACTCCCCGTATTTGACAAGCTGCCCCATTTACTGTCTGAGCTCTCCGGTCAAGCTGCTTATAAATCTTTCACTGGCTTGATTAACTGTCTCAAAAGTGCTCCACTGCCAGGTAAATAAATAATGAGCAAAGTGGTGATTTCTATTGTTGTCCCGTCAGCAGGTTGACCTGCTAAGAGGTCGACTGTGAAAAACACTTCTCAGGGAGGAGAAAATAGAATATTTAAAGAAACGCATAAATTGGCCTCCAGAGATGTTCATTTTTTATGGTGTAATTTTTACTGTGTGTTTGTATGCGTGTGTGTGTGTGTGTGTGTGTGTGTAGAAGAAAGACTGATTGTATCCATATGTTCACGTCTGCATGTGAGGATCATTTGTGTAAATCTCTTTCCACTTTTAAAAGGAAATACGTTTTTCAGGGGCACTTTACGCATGCACTTATAGGTCGGCTTCACAAAAGCGAACAAGCACATCTCCTTGTTAAAGAATGACTCCCGTTTTAATTGAGACTTAAAGGTTCACCTTGCCTTTTCTTTACAGTGACAAAGCTTTCAATTCCCATTTCCAGTGCCCTATCATTTTTAGAAGTGAGGATTTAGGAGAAAGTAATGACAACCTGCCGCCTGCTGGTTTGCCAGACCAGCAGGGGGCAGAGGTGTATGCATGTGTGTGTGTGTGTGTTAGTGTGTGTTCTTGGAAGGTTTATTCCTCCTCCACCTCCACTTTAATGACATCAGAGAAGAGACAGTAGTTCACTGCTGGAGAGCATACCAAACAGGAAGACTCTCCCTCTCTCTCATACAGTGCCTCCTTGGGTATTACAGCTCAATATGAGGTGTTCTGTTTGGCCTGGCTGGGTTTTAATAAAACCTGACAAGGATTTATCACCTGTTCATGGCTCTATGTGCTGCCACGCTGTCAGACAGTGGTGGTGGTAGTGGCTGGGGGTTGGCTCTGGCATGCAGCAGTCATATTCACCTCATATTAATGTGTTTGCAAGAGAACTGAACTCGCCTGGAGGAACAGGGCAATGAGGTTGGCTGTTGAAGTGAATGCATTAAGAGGCAGGCCATCACTTTATTTCAGTGAAGCTATTTTTGTGTGCACGTCCCTCAAAAGCCCTCACTGATTGAGACACATTCAATTTCCATGCATATTACTACTCATCACTGTTAGCGGTATAAACGGGGGGGGGAACATTCACCGTTTATTAAAACAATAACTAACATCTTCAGCAGAGGAGGTTACACAAACACCTGTGGATATGTAGGACAGTGTATAAATAACACAGAGTCTTCACATGGGCAATGGCTGTGTCACCTCAAAATGTCCTCTGGAAAGGTTTCATTATCCTCTTTCCATCTACCCCCCCCCCCCATCATCCTGCTCTCTCCATCTCTCACTCTTCTCACCAGGCATCCCCATTGAGGACTTCCTCAGGACCGTCGCTAGGCGATGGGCCCCTGATTAACAAAGCAGCACAGGGGTGGGAGGTGGGGGGGTGCACACGCGTGTGTGTCTGCAGTTATCACTAATTGACAGCTGCCGGCCCTCAGGGCCGTATTCTAACCCCACGCCCCCAGTGTAATCGGAGGGCAGGGCTCTGCAGCCCTCAGTAGGAGAGTGAGGAGGCTGGGGGGAAAGGAGGGGGCAGTGCTGCTTTGGCGCTGGCCTTATGGTGGTGCAACACACTGCAAGACCTGTTTGGATAAGCAAAATGACGTGGGGAGGTAGGGGGAGACAGGAGGGAGGGGTTAGGGCTGGACGAGGAGCGAAGGGGTGACAGGTGAAAATGAGGTGGGGAATGAGAGATAGGCAAAGAAAATCAGAAGGGCAACGAGGGGCAGGAATATTGGGAACGGAAAAAGGAAAATATGAAAGAGACGAGAAGAAGAGCCAGCAGAGGGTGGAGGGGTGAGGGCATGGCATGCTGTCTGAGGGAGGGGGTCCCCAGCTTTTCCTCAGTGCCAGTCTGCCGGCTCAACACCATCTGGAATTATTCTCAAACACTGGCCAACTCTCCCCACTCTAACTAGGACAATCTGATTATTCAGACCGCCCCCCCTTTTGCAATATAACTCAAATTAAAATGAGATTATTGTGATCATACTTTGGGCTCCGAGGTTGATAATGAGTTAGGGGCACATGTGATTGTGGCTGTATATGAGGTCTGTGTGATATACACTGCAAATGTTTGCCAACTTTGGTCTCAAGTTTGCTTTAGTCTGAAAAGGCTTTCAAATATTTACTCGGGGTGCTTTGAGTCAGAAATTGAAAAACTGTCAAAGCTATCAGAGAAACTCGGGGTAATTGTGAAAAGTGGAAAAACTCAAACTACCCTAATAACAAAATCATCAGTGAGTATTAAACAAAGGCTTTCATGAAATTAGTATTTAATATTTATTCAATAACATTGTGATCATTCTTTTATCATTAGTGCTCTGAAAGCTGACTTTCATTACAGTTATTAGAAAGTGGCAACAGAAATCAAACAGCAGATCTAGTCTATGTGCCGCTGTGTTTTAAATGTTTCCATCCTTTTCAAAGGCAAGCAATTAAAAAGGCCCCTTGTCAAATATTAAATGCACTTAAATGTATGGAGTGTGACATAGAAAGTGCAATATATCATAATAAATTCAAAGTAATTAGTAAAAAGCTTTTGATGCATGTATCCCACTCTCATCGCAGCTTCTCTTATGTGAAAATGCTTATTGATAGCACTCCAAACTGTTAGAATGTAATTAATATGCATAAGTCATTTCTGCTGAATCCTCACACATATAGCATTGGCTTTGGTGTTGTAAAATATAGGAGGTGCAGCTTTTAAATCCATGTATCATGTACAGACGAACAAAACACAATTACAACTGTGTCATCTCCACTCAGTGTAATCGGAATGAGTGATTATTTTCACAGGAAGCATAAATTGAATTACTGTATAGGACATGTTTGTCTCATGATAAAGCTGCATTGCCTCCGCTGTAATTATCTTCATATTACTGTAATTATTTGAAAGTGCGCAAAACGGATTATTCCCTTTGCCTGGTCGCTCCGGCTGCTGCACTGATCTGAAGCCTGCCTCACGCAGTCTGCCTCCACGTCTTCATGCAGACTTTGACATTGCCGAGCAATCAATAGATCCTCAGCACAGAAATGCATCTCACCCTGATTATAATGAAGATAGCTGGTCATTTAAAATGCTAATGGCCAATTTCACCTAATAAGAGACATTCAGCCCAGCAGTTCATTAAAATTTAGAGGTGGAAAAGTCTATTCCAATTAAGTTTCACCCTCTTTCCCCCCCAGCACCAAACCCATTAGGATTTTAAGAAATGTCGAAATGTCTCACATCTCACAATCTTAACACTCTTGCAAAGGAAGTACGCTTAAAACCTGGAGTGGAGGGTCACTGAACAAAGGCACCATTCAGGAACATTAGCTGTGGTTAGCATATGACCTCATCTGCCACCACATTTAAGTCATTGTGCATAACACAGATATCGCTTTCAGGCTCCAGTCACACACTGCTCTCATCGGTTGTTGGTCCATCTTTTATTTTCTGCCCTTTAAAAAGCCACGACAATTATTGCCTTATATGAATTTAATTGTTATGCAGTTGTACTTGAGTGATTTTGTCTTGCAGTCTCTAAAGGTCCATTGAGGATGACATAAGCCTCGAATGGGGAAAAGTGGATTAAACACATTCTTAATCTTGAATGTGCTAAAGATGGAAATTAATCTTTAGCCTCTTCACACACGTGTGCGGAAAATCCATATAGCAAGCATGTGCACTTAATTGGGTACATTTAGCAAATTCACACCTTTACATGTTCATTTGAGTAGAAGTAAATGTGCGAACAGCCCCCCCACTATCCGCACACCTGCAACATGATGATTACCCATTGTGCACGCTTTCTGTTACACCTCTGTTGGAGTTCTGCTTTTGACAAATTCTATCTAATTAGCACATAACACAACAGGAAAAGTGCAGAATGAAATTTATATGTAACTTGGCAGCTGTGGCTCAGGAGGTCGAGCAGGTCGTCCATTAATCACAAGGTTGGTGGTTTGATCCCGCCTCCTCCTGTCCACATGTTGAAGTGTCCTTGGGCAAGACACTGAACCCTAAGTTGCTCCCGGTGGAGGTCTTGTATGGCAGATGTGTCGCCATCGGTGTGTGAATGGGTGAATGAGACCAATCTGTAAAGCGCCTTGGGAACCATTAAGGTTGAAAAGCGCTATATAAGTGAAGTCCATCTATCTGTCTCCATAGTGGAGACTAACTACACATGGAGATGAGATGCTTTTGGGCAGACTCATATATCTATATCAAATAAATCAGCTGGTAATGCAGCAGCGTCTTGTCTCCTTTCAAGACGTAAACACTTTACCAATGTTGAGATCCTCAAACCGCCAAACAGCACAGGCATGGAAACTTGCTGACAAGTGAAGTACTTTACTACAGAAAGCAACCGTAAAAGACCATTTGACCATGGTACATTGAATTCAGGTTTGTTGTCAGCAGCCTAGTGGTCTATTGATGAAGCTTCTTGCTCATTCAGTTATTCCATGTGTGCCCCCTTGTGGAAACCTGAGGCGCGCCCGCCAGTTAAGATGTGGCGCCAACACTGCTGAACATCATCTGTCTTGTAACACTGTGGGTTTTTCACATTCTGCATGTGCACATTTAACACATTTACTTTAATGTTTTGTTGTATTTTTTATTTTCTGTATGATTTCCAACAAAATGTCTACATTTAACATTTTCCCACATTTGCTGTTTCAGCCATGGCCTGAAAGATCTTACCTTATCTAGACGAACTGCACGATTAACTCCAATGAAAGATATCTATTTTCCTGAAGTGTTTCATATTCAATTCCCAGTAATCTTGCCAGTAACAACAGGATGAACTTTTGCTGGATCACAGGAGGGAGGCATATGGAAGGTTGTAGCTGCTTGCAAAAACAAATGGAAACCACCAGATCCACAAGTAGACAACCTTGAGTTATGTCCAAAATTGCCTCTATGATACTGATCACTCCATTATACGTTCTGGTACATTTGTCTGCAGAGAGAAATGTTCTGTTAATTTTGGATAAAAGGTCAACCAGCATGTACAGCAAAATGGTTCCA
Organism: Gadopsis marmoratus; assembly: GCA_036023855.1. NCBI lineage: Eukaryota > Metazoa > Chordata > Actinopteri > Centrarchiformes > Percichthyidae > Gadopsis > Gadopsis marmoratus. Next base: position 17,538 of record JAVQJF010052862.1, on the reverse strand, counting down.
TCTGCAACACAAACAAATCAGAGGATGTGCGGGCTCGCTGTGGAGCTCAGATCAGATAGCACGACAAAAAGTAAAGTATAAACACCAGATCTGAATAAGTGAGTCAGATGCACAGGGAAATGTGTTCTTTTTTTCTTCTTCTTTGTATTGAATTAAACATATCGATGCAGATTTGCTCAATCAACTTCCTGATCTTAAAGCAAAAGTGATTGCAGTATACCAGCTCGTCATTCTTACTTCCCAGCATGACTGCAGGTTTTGTTCCTTTCCTGCAGTCCCTTTCTTTTAAAAGAATATTTATCGTAGCATCTATGTGTTGCTTACCTAAGTGACGTTGTATCCACGTGGCTCAACTGTTGCTATTCATTTACAGTGATAAATAACCTTTTGGGGCGTCATTTTCTATGCCTTTTGTAGTTGACTGAGCCTGCGAGATAAAAAAAACAAAAAAGCATTAAAAATATCTTTAATCACGGCACACCCGGGGGAAGAAAGTGTCACATTTAAGGTAACATTTAAGGGTTGGAATGTGGAAAACAAAGTAATCATGCTGCCGTGGCTTTTAGGCTACTACATTATTTCTCATTATTATGACTTTAGTGGAAAAAGATTTGTGCTGGAGAATGTCAGCTGAAAATGGATTATTTTAAATCAAACAGCATAAATATAAAATCCAAAAAGTACTATTTATTCCTGTTTTTAATTAAAAGCATTATTAGAAACATTTTTTAGTACCATCAAGGAGAGCATTGCCAAAGGCCTTCTCACAGTATCTAATGTAGCACACAGACACACACACACACTGATAGTCCAATTCTTATTCTCCCTTTTTATTTTGACACCTCGAGCAAGTGTATTGCGAGAGGCAGATATCGTGCATTGGTTTGTGTGAAGTGTTTCAGTGCTCAGAGTGTAATCTGAGAGAGGTCTATATTAGCATAGTGAATCAAACAAAACAAAGGCTCTGCCAGTGATGTAAACACAGGGAATTAAACCTCCTGCAGTTCACTACCCGGTCATCTTCAGCTAATTTGACTGTGCAAGAAATCAAGTCTCTACTCAATTACAGCATCTGCTTTCCATGCAGAACTATGAGAGCGGATATAATTTACATCTGAAGATGTTCAAGACTGTAAGCACTGTAAGCCCTCTCCAAAAGGGATTTAAATTACAGAAAGTATGCCGCATGAAAATGTTCTCGTTTCTTTAAAAAGTATCAATATATGTGCATAATAGCAATACAAATGCCTGATGGGATTTCATTACAGATGCAGGATTTGTTCTTCCCAAACTCTCTTTTTCTTGTTGGAAGAGTTGTTATTTATTCCTGACCTCTCTGGTCAGAACAAGACCTCCTCTACGCTCTCACAGCCGGAGAGCCATTGGCAGGCCAGTGGCTGGCAATTACGCCTCAAACTGCTCTCCTCCTTCTCTTCTTTCAAACTCAGACATGTTGGGCATCTACCACCCACTGCACTCACAGTGAGCTCTCCGAGCCATCAGACAATATGAAAAAGAACATCAGCTTTATAGTTTAGCTATGGCTGCTGTTTGCAGTGGCCTACTAAGCTACAGCAAAAAACTTACTATACGCTGATAAAGCCAATTGGTCGTTCCATTGCAACATCAGCGCGCAGCAGCAGCAGCTCCTCCTCCGCCATTTTGGACTGAAGGCGACTACCGGAAATGAATGTAGTACGCCAGTAAAACCTCCCGCCTACAAATTACCTTAAAGAGTAAAACAAAATTCTTCCAATTCTGTGACCACTGCACCCAAAGACCTCTTACAGTAACTTATAATCACATTTTAAGTTATGTATTATACCGAATGATTATAATGTAGCCTATTACATTTATGAGAATTATAATACACTATGATCATTGCAAAAACAAATGTCAGTGAACAGCAATTATGTATTATGATACTTCACCTTTATTCTGTAAGTCATGTTAAAATGATTATGTTGTGATTATTGTTATAAAGAATTATGAATCTTTTTGAATGCTTATAACTATACAATTATACAGAGCTATAATCCGATTCTAACACATTATAAGTATGTTTATAATGCATTATAGAAATGGGCTTCACAGAAAGTGTTACCATTACTTTTGGCACCGCTTCCCAGAGGAGCAACATAAATGTAATAGACCACAGACCCCGTGTTTGAGAGGATTTTGGCCGAAGAATTCCCTCTAAGAAGACACATTCCCTGGAAGCTAGTGAAATAAAAGTGACAATAATTTATTTGACCTTTTGCTGGAACCCCCTGCAGCCCTCTCAAGGACCTCTGGAGGTCTTCGGATCCCACCTTGGGAACCTTTCTAACTCAATAACCACATTAGAAAGTGGATAGAATTAAGGATGTCACAAGAATCAATACAGAGATACCATAGATACCAAATCAATACCAGCATTTTGAAAATGATACTAATAGCAGTGTTTTTAGTTATCGGTAGCATCGATGCCTCATTCTATAACTCGTATTATTCTAATACAGCCAGAGTGTGTTTGTTTAAATACTTAAAATGTTGCAAAACAAAATGAGGGCACCAAATCACACAGTTGTGTTTTTCTTTTTGTTGTATTTGGCAAACTCTGTAGGTTCCGTGCTGTTCTCCCATTCGGTCTCATTGGCATCTTCAGTCCAAAATGGCGGCTTCGCTATCTTGTGGAAGTTGTCAAAAAAGCACCACGGTTTTGTCTTTTTGCTTCAATACACTTTGGCTACAGTTCCTACAGTTCTTAATTGAGCAATCCTACAATTATGTCTATGAGCATGAAAGTGTTAGAAATATTTGTTTCCGTGTCTTATCCCTGAGTGTTTTTTATATACACTACTTGTCTGTATACAATGGGAGATTGTGCAAAGGAATTTAAGGCCTACACATTACCTTAGGATGTTTTCTACCGCTTGAGCAGCTTTTTTGGCAGGCTGGTTAGCTGCTTTGAAGGTGACTGAGTTTCAGAGCTTGCCTACATCTACACAGGCTAAGACTTGGCTGATCGAGCCGTGAACTTCCTTTTAGCTCACCGCAGCAAATGGGCCCATTGTGTAGAGCCTTACTCCATCCCCATTAAGTCTTAGGTCAATCAGCACCTGATAAAAACAAAGCATATTTCAACAGCGGAGGGGTGGATTCTCCAATGTAGTAACATTAAGTCATGTATCATTATTCTGAGCAGCATTTGGTGAAATTGTCCTATTTGATAAATCCTCTGGAACTGATTATAATGACTCCTTCAAGCACAAACATACAACATGATTCATGTAAAGCCATTCACAACATTTGATCGTTTTCTTTTTCTTTCAGCAAAGCCATGCATTTAGCAGAGTGGGGGGGGAGGGGACTTTGGTTTGCTCTCAGTCTTTTTGTTCTTCTTCTCACTCTGGTTGTCTGGAAAGCAAAAATAAGCATATACCAGGCAGGGAGATATCCCGCTTTATTTGGATTCTGTGACTGGAACTCTCAGAAGAGGCTTCCCTTGTCTCACTGCTGCCGAATAGCACACAAGGAGGCAGTTAGTGACCTAATGACCCCATCCACAGAGAAACAGAGCTGGGTGGGATTATATCAACGTTAGCAGGACCCAGGCCAATGCTTAGCCATAACATTCTCGCCAGAGATAACATACTTTTTAATTACATATGGACTACAGCTATGTTAAATTTCTCCAGTGAACCCTCTCCTGGGAGGTCGCCGCTAAACTTGACATAATACATCAAACACAGCATAATGTGATTACAATGTGCAGGGGTCTGCAGTCAAGAGCGAGGTGGGAGTTTCCAAATGTCTCAGGACAGGTTCTACTTACCTTTCCAGCAACTCATTTTTAAAATGAAGCAAGTTTCAAACTGCTGCCTGCTGTCTGAGGTTTGCAGTGCATGCGTGTCCACCTGCATTGTGTAAGTAGATGCATGAATTTGTGTTAATAGAAAATACGTTTTGTAAGAAACACAATACTGCCTGGATTACATTTTTTATCAACATAATGTGAAAACATTCATATACACTATTGCCAACGTTTCTTGCAAAAGATTCATTGTCAAAGTATTACATTTCGTTTAAAACCTCAAAATCTCACTCGATGCATGACACAGAACCTCAACCAAATGTCTTCAGCACAGGACCCAAACTCCAGTCTCCGATATCAAAGTCCTGTGCTTTGTATAAATTAGAACACATTTCCTGGAATGGAAAGAATGCGCGCACTGAACATTATACAGGCAATTATAAAGGCTGTATTCATTATTTTGTTGCTGTTGTTTTTTGCCTTTTTTTGCCTGCTTGCTGCAGCTGGAAACAGGGTTGATGAGCGCAGTGAAACATTTTGGGCTATAAAACCAAAACAATGAGCTGAAAGATGCTAAAACCCAGGGGAACTACAGTTTTTTGGCGATAATTCTCTGTCGGTTTGTCACTATGAAAGACGATGTTCACATCACACAGCCATTTGACCCATTGTTAGTAAAACATTTTAATTGATGCAGCTTTAAGTTTCCTCCAAAACATATGTGGTCAAGTCAATTTAGTAGTACAGAGCATATTCTGAAGGAGTCAGGGTTGGTGTTTCCACATGCATGTGCTTTCATACTTTTCATAATTCAAGGTTGCATAAGGCTTCACCTAATTCACTCTAAATCTGCATAATGACTATTTTGAACTGCTTAGCATGCTCTCTTGTACATAGCTAAAGGAGACAGTATGAATACTAACAACTTAAAGAAGAAGACAGAGGCAGACCAATACCCTTGATGTTGAAATTGATGAACCGTAGTGAAGCAGCTAATGTTACAGGCTGTCTTGACATTTGAGACACATCACGGTGCTTCTGCTTCCCATAGCTGTCATTAATAAACAAGTTTTAGAATAAACAGATGCCGCTTTTGTTAGCATAATGCTCAAAAGAGATTAATTACACAAATCCGGAGCGTGATTACATTCTTTTTTTTGTTGACAACCTGACCCTGTCTCTCTTCCAATTGTCACAGTACATGGAAAAGTCATATCGTCCATCAAGCCATTTCAAGGTAACCTAAAAAGTCTGTGTCAGACGGTCAATGCAGGCAGCAGTTTGCCATGGCAGCGATGAGCTCTGAGCCACGGCTCCAAGGTCAAAGGTGTAACAGCGGGTGCATCATCACAGGGAGAAAAATTAAGCTACTGTAAGGACCAGTTCAGCCGTCTGGGTAAATCTCTTTAGCTATTGCGTGAGTATCTTGTTTTAGCATTTGTCATCATTCACTATACCTCTTCACAATCATCCCAAGATGTGCTACCATAATACACTGCAAAACAAGTAAGCATTTCAGCTGTTTAATCATTCAGTCTGATATTAAAATTCAGAGAAGTCTGATCATTAAAATTTAAGATAAGCCGCTACTTGTTAAGATTAATATTTACTTAAGTTTACAAGCTCTGTAACATTTTATGAAATTCATAAAGATGAGCTGCAGTACAGCGCTGATGAAACAAAGCCCTCAAAATCATGTTATTCCAATGTATTATGTCTTGTGTAATATTAAACTATAACAGGATTCATGCAAAAACTTTACGTATAAAAAAGAGAAATACTGGTTCCGTAAATTGCTGAAGAAAGACATTACAGCAGTTCATAAATAGGATCACATTTCAGATTCTGCTGATTACAAATGCATATAAAATGTGTCGAAATCAATCAGTCGCATTTGCATTTATCAAGTCAATTTGATTGCATGTAAATTAAACGACGTGGCCTCATAAAGAGTTGTTCTTGCTGTCTCAAATAACAACCCGTTTACTGCTAGCTGCGTCAATGCAGCCTGTTAAAACTGGTACCATTTAGCTGATGATGAATAATTCTGCCTGCACATCCGCCAGCTTGGTTCCGAGACTGTTTTGTGGTTCTTGGGAGGCCAATTTGCTATTTGTTATTTATTACATATTATTTTTTTCAGTCATTAATTCCCCCCCCAAAAATAAAAAAACAGAAGTATATCTAAATGTAATGACGCCAAAGTTGAAAGCTGTCAACTATGTGCACATCATATGTTCTGAGCCACAACCTGCACACTGTTCACCTTGTTGAAAATGCATTAGCTATCCCTAAATTTCCATTTCAGGGCTGAGGTCCCCAGTATAATTCAGCTGATTTTTGATCACATGAATAAAGAGTGTCGGACAAGCAATTGGATTTGCATACACACTTGTCTAAAGTTTGCATTTATGCCATACCTGTGCACCACACGCTAATGAGGCAATTATTTAGACAGCGGGCCTGCGAGTCTATTGGGGGAGATGCCACGGAGTTCGCAGCTGTGGGATTAACGTGGTTAGCTGGACCTCAGTGAGGCAGAGGCAGACAGGGAGGGATTTCACACTATCTAATGAAGAAGACTTCACATTTCATGGCAAGTAATGAATTCTAAAACAAATTTGCTGCAAAAAAGAAATGGGCTTTGTAAGAGTTATGGAATGCATTTTAAGCATAGAGGGCTGTCGGGAGAATGTCAGTTTTAAAGGCGAATGGCCGTCACTCATGCTGCTAATTCAGAGGATTTGGGCTTTTCATATCAACACAAAACACTTTAATGTGGCACAATTAGCTCTAGTTGTTGTAATCATACTGATCAATATGGTCGACAGAAAAAAGATTCTCACAGAAAACTTTGGCGAACTGATAATTACTAATGTATGAATACCATGTTTGGGAGCTTCAAAGAGCAGGGCCAAAACGACTGCTCAAGTCTCCTTTTAATGACCACACTGATCAATCGCTTTCCTGCTGCTGTAAGTTGAACTTAGTGAGGGTGATTAAGCGCTGGAGTGTGCTACACACACACACACACACACACACACACACAAGCACACGTGCACACAAACAACCTCCAAATTTAGTCAGATTTGATAGCTCCTGCAATCATGGTTGAATAAATTACCTACTTGAGACAGTGAGTGCCCACGGTTTTCTCTGAGTGAGCTGTACGGACTGATCTGTTTGACCAAGTGAAAAGAACTGTTACATTACTGCAAGGATCATCATCTTATCATTACAATTAATGATTTTATTAGAAGGAAATATCTATCAGTGCAGAATTGTCACAACAATATATTTATCACACAGTAGTATGCCATGACATATTCCCCTATTATTGGTTTGTTTTGTGTCTTGCTGGGTAGCTCCTGTATGTTCAGGTCTAGCACGTAGAAGAGCTCCGGGCAAACCTAGTGCAAGACCAAGATAAGGAAGTCAAGTGTGGCCTTAAATAAAGAGGATATCATTTGTCATGTAGTTACAGCAATTATATTCTTCACATCTTTGTTCCAGTGACTACAACAGGTTAAAATCAATTTAGGGAACTTTAGCCGGCTGCAAGATTTATTGTCAGGCAGCCGTTTCCGGGCTGCATGTTGGTGAATAATGAGGAGCAGGGAAACATTTGCCTAGATCAATCTGAAGAAAAGACATTTTACAAAAGCTTGACTAATTATACTCAGGCCTTCGATTACTGTCTGGAGCAAAACAAATACTGTATATCAATGAATTATTTTGCCTTCATGTACTTTCCGTGAAGTCAGGGGTTAGCGTAAACTGACCCATATAAACTTTGCAATGCAACCTGCAGGCACATTTACCCCTTTTCTGCAGTACACTGTGTCCTCCTGTTCATGAGAAAGGAGGCTGCCTGTTCCTCATGCAGGTTCAGTTAAAGTTACACATTAATATCCACAGATGACCTTTTGGATGAGCCGCAGCATTAGTCTTGTGCGTTCCAACCTGTCCTGCGTGGACATAGAGTAATGTGCTGGTTGACCGCTGAGCTGACCCTTCCAGGCATTAGAATGTAGACCACATGTCTCGACTGTGTCTACCTCCACTGGAACCCGCGATAAAGTCTAAAACAAATACAGAGCAAATGTGTTGTATGAAGTCTTATCTGCACTACGCACACTGCGCTGATGGAATAGGCTGCATCTGGTTTGCTCTCTTCCGCTTAACGTGCGTGGGCAAGCACACAGACATGCACGCACCTATACACATGTGAACATGCACACAAAAGCACGACAGCACCTCAACTGTACAGAAATGCTTCAACCTTGAAATGCCATTGAACTCTAGATTTGTTTCCGTGCGCCACCCACAACAATGGAACTGGCTTTGATTGACAAGTTCAAATAACTGGAAACATTAGCATCTTAATTCCGGGGACTGTCACATTTGGTTACCATCTCCTCTTCAAGGATGCGACTAATAACGGGAAGGCTTGCATGTTACTGAACAAGCCCTCCTTTATAACCTAATTGCTTTTGGTTCAATAGCTTAAAAAGTCATTAATTACAGGGCCAGCTTGTAATGTAGGTTAAGGTGGCTTTTTCACCAAGGTAATGAGCCGGTATGCACAGTGGCCGGGCACATTTTGATGCGATAATAGGAGGGGTGAATACCATTTTTCCACCTTTGCTCAATGACGGCACTGGCTGAGAGAAGAGAGAGGCCTTTTCATAGTGCCTGACTTAAAAAAAACATATCTAAAGAGGCAACAGATAATTGAATTCCAAATAGTGCTATTTGTATAGCTGGCAGCACATTATGCGTGAGGTGCAAATGGTCTTAGCCAAACGTGGATGACATGGAAATGATATGTATTGTGGTAGCACAGAATGTAATGTGTTTGTATGTGCAAATGTGCTTGCCCATTCTCAGGGTTTTCATTATATTCTCAGTGGTGATGGTTGGCTGGCTTCCTGTTTGTTTGCCGTTGGTCTGCTGCGTTGGTTTTCAGTTCACAATCCCAAGACGTGCCATTTACCGCTCTCTTCTTGGCATGGTATTGATTACCTGCTGAGGATTTCAAACGTGAAAATACGCATCTACAACTGTTATTTCACAAAATGTTGAGTGGCGTGCCGGTCTTCTGCAAGGTTAAACAATGTGCATGCATGAAATCTATATAAGCAGTCTGTCTCGCACAAAGAAATGAGTATTAAAAGGCCTTCACCAATGTCTGTCAAGGAACATGGATGAACCTTAAGCAAAGTGATTTGCTTTGAGCATATTGCCTAACGCTTCCTGTGAACCACCTTCCATCGATCAGAGCAAAACAAACCACAGCCTTTCCTTTCAGACTGCCGCAGAGCAAATTCAACAGAACATTTTTGTCCTGTGACCTCTAACCCCCCAGAGATCTGATGGCATTTCATTGATGGCCTCCATCGCGCACGAGGCGAGTGAGAATAGAGGGACAGTGAGAAAGAAGGAGGAAGGGGAAACAGAGGAGGGGAAGGGGGGTGATAGCGGTGGTTCCTCAGTGACTTTGGAGCAGATTAGACGATTGAGTTCACCTTTAATGACGGTGGAGATAGTCTTTCAGTAGAGGGGAAATGCCAGAGCTCAGCAGTTTGTTTTGTGTAGCTTTAAGAGCTTCCTGTGTCAGGTTCAGGTTGCCTGTCTCTCTCCCCAGCAGCGGCTCATTGTCTCCGAGCCACAAAAGGCAGCACAGTGTTGGGTGATCGACAGAGCGGCTCAGCCCGGCTCCTCTGCCACAGCAAACCTAACCTCCACAGGGGATTCTTCTGTGTGACTTCTAGGAATCTCATGACAACACGTTTGTGTGGGTGCGTCCCGTCGCAAAATGAATCACCATGATTAGAACGCACAAGTGCGACTTCAAGATAGGATTTGTAGCTCCTAATCAACGTATGTTGGATATGTTTTATCCTGTCAGGCCACATGCAGTTTGTTTATTGAGTTATGGGAACTCATACTCATGCCACACTAATCTGCCGGTTTTATGTGCTTGTAGCAATGGAAGGTTTAGTTCAACAAAGTAGGGAACCCGTTGTTTTACTGTATTTTACTTCTTATAAATGGAACAATTGTTTTACTCCACCTCACAGATAAAGAGTGAACTAAAGAGCCATCAGAGGTTTTTGTGAGAGCACTGTCAGTGAGATATCATAATCATCTCATCACGTCCGCATCTTTTATCCAAATATGTCAATTTTCCACTTCCCATGCAGTTATGATATAATGAAACAAATTCACTGCCTGCTGTAAAATTACATCTTTTTTTCCGGGCTGCAGTGTAGTTCGATTTCTGGCAAAGCCGAGCAAAAACATGTGTCGACTGTGATAGATTTTCTTTGGCTCAGAGAGGTCAGAGAGAGGATGAGGCATTGCCTTGTAGCGGCAGAGGAAAAAAAGGCTCCGCACACATGCTGCCCGTCTCTAAAGAGGCGTGGCTGATCCAGACACAGGCCAAGCAATCCCAATGGCCTTTTGCTTTGCAGCCGAATTAAATTAAACCAGCTTCACTCCGCTGCAAATGAGAAAATAAAAAAAGACGCGCTTGAGTGAGTGCGGTCCAGATAGGGCCAAAGTCCTGCTGCTGACCAGACACAGCCCTCCTCCCTCCATGTTCAAACTGAGCAACACACACACACACACATAGATGTACACAAGCCTCTTCCTCCTTCGGCTTCACCCTCCTTCTCTTGCTCTTTTTCTCTCGCTCCCCCTGGTTCTGAACCTGACATTCCTGCTGGCCCTGTCTCTTTGAAGTGGCTTGTTGGAGCGGGCTCCCGTTACAGGGGCCGGGACTAGCGAAAGCCGATCTGTCTGGCTGAGGAGAACGGCCCTGGCCCAGGGGTTAATCAGCAGACCCAGCACACTGCCCACTCTGTCCACACAGGCACACACACATACGTACAAATGCAAACACTGCCCACTCTGTCCCCACAGCACAGCTGTAACAAGACCAGCCAGATTTGGAGGTTAAGAAAGACAGCCACAGCACAACTGCTTTGAAGTTGACTGGCAGCCACCAGGATTTGGACTCTTAAAGAAGAGAGCTGGCTGAGGTTCAAAAATATACAGGGTCATGCAGTGTAGAGGAGGGTGTGTGAGTGTGCTTTGGGGCAGGGGACGGGAAGCTGACTAATCTCTTTTTTAACCCTCTGCTGAATGGTGAGCTCAGGTCGTGAACGCCAGTAGACATGTATTTGAAAACAAATGCCTTATCTGAACTATGTTGAAAGTGCAAATGAAAACCCAAACCTCAAAAGAAGCTGAAGAGCACTTCTGTTAAGAGCCATATATATGCAACAACAATTTGAGTAAATAGGCATTTTGAATATACATTAAACCTTTATTATAAAATAATGAAACCATTAGTTGGGCGCATTTAGCGTAGCCATCATGCATGTTCATATTTAGATTACTTTTATCTTGACTTAATGCATCAGTGGTGTTATTGTGAGGGAGTCATTCCACAAAATAATTAGTTGGCAATAAAAAATGCAGGGCAAGCAGCGACTAGACCATCCAATCAAAAAAAGGTGTAAATGACCAATTTTCTATCCTTTTTAAAAACACACATTATAAAGTCAAGTGTATCATTACTATAACAATAGCAAGGACATGACAATATCAATATGCAAAACCTGATGGTAATTTCCCGGTTTTCCGTTAAATGTATTTGTTTCTGATTATGTAAAGCGGAACTTCTAGGGATGGCAGCCTTATACATGTCTTCTTAATGATGTCTTAGGAATCATTCCAGTTCCCATTTACCACAGTATTCATGAGCTAAGCATTCAAATAGGTAGCTAATGTTACATTTTCTGGCCTCTAAAAGCCATTGAAAACATGTGATACTGCCAGCAGTTTTGCTTTGTTTCCAAGAAATATGCCTTCAGGCTGAGCCAAGTTGATGTCAGTGTAAAACAATCCATAATAAAAGAGACTAAAAAAACCCAAACCCAATCTAAATCACTTCACTTTAAAAGCCTATTTGTGTTCTACTATCCACAGATTCAGGGTGAATATATGGGATCCCTGACAAGCCTGTTCTGTACAATCCACTTATCTCGCTTGTAGCATCTGGGCATGGATATGATGGAGTGGATGTAATCCAACATGGCACCATGACAAAGTCAACAGTATAGTGTGCTCCACACAAGGACAATTGGCTTGATCGTGTGTCATTCTCTCTCTTTCTTTCCACTCTGTCTGTTAACTGTGGGTGCAGTGATGACCCTAATGCCACCATAAACACAGACAATGACAAGTTGAGAGCACACAACCAGATAAGGCAAATTTGAAACAAAAAAGTAAGAAAAGCCAGTCCTGTCCTTAGAATTTGGAGAAATACCTTTGACCAGATTAGTCCAGACCTTGAAAACTCAAACAACTGCAGAGCAATTTGATAAATGATCTGCAGGTGTTGACAAGTGCATTACCATACTTGACCCCAGATGCACATTAAATGTTCCAGCATGTTCCACTCTTTGTTTATTTAATGTAGAGTGTGTGTGTGTGTGTGTGTGTGTGTGTGTGTGTGTGTGTGTGTGTGTGCGCAGTGTAATTGTGTAAGGACCAGAAACTAATTTTGTCTCAGAGTTGGATGTTGTTTGGCGAGTGTTTGTCATCAGTGTTCTGTCCTAGTCCTCGGGGGGGCTGTCTTCATTTGTGTCTTTTGTTTATCAAGATGTTTGAATATTAACATGGGACATTTTCCGGGTCATAATGAAGCAACATTGCATATCCAAACATCTGCACATTTCCATACTGCACTGTAATTCTGCCTCTCTCTGTCTTAATTCCCTGCTAGTTGCATGCCATGAGAAGTACCATTTGCATATCCGTAAAAGGTCTGCAGTCTGGGGAACCCCTCCTCCTCTCCCTCATTTGCATTGGGTGTAAACAACATTAATATGATGGTCTGTTGCTGTCGCGCTGGCTTAAATGTACATGTGTTGGATGAGTTGGAAGTACCCAAAGACAAAGATGCTAATCAGTCCCACTAATCAGCATTCCTGCTCTTCAGCTCTGGCCGATGTCACCGTCGGTATCTTTACAGCCCTGCTATTGCACTGTGAGCCACTCATCTGCTTCATCAACTATCCACCGCAGTCCCCGACAGGTGCTGGTGACGGTAGTGTGTTTATACCGTCGGTCCCCCTAGCTCAAAACGTTAATATTCATGTTGGCCGATAAAGGGAATTACTTCTTGATTGCTTGGAGGTACATTGATACATCTGGCAGATAGAGAAAGGCACTAGTTTGAGGATTCAGATCATGTTTTTTATTTATTTTCTTGCCTGGGCTGAACATTCTCTGTGAGCAAAGTCTATTAGCAGCAATCATTTCTTATCTCACTTGGCACACATTTGTTACTCTACAAGCTCAAATGTGTGTTTCAATACGCATGACCTGTGGGGGATTTTAGAAATACAAGCTAACGGCCACAAAAACATACACACTAGGCAGTTCATGGTGGCGTGGCGTGGACACCATTTTGACATTATAACAAACGCCATATTTCTGCATCATCCATGTCAAAGATGAAAGTATGACATGAAGTGGTATCATGAAGCTTCCTGTGTGAATGTCCAGAACTGGACCTGCAGGGCCTTTACTACTGACACTGGCGTCTCTGGGTAAAGAATGACCCCCCCCTCCCGATCAGGGTGCCCATTCCATTTCATGGTGCATCGCCCCTGCGCGTGATTACGCCGTGCTTTCATGTGCAGAGGAGGAAATGTTTCTTGAAACTGATGTCCTTGTCAGCACCGTGCCGCTCTCCCTTCTTTTGCCGAGCATGTCACCTCACTGACTGACTGGTGAATTACCATTCCAATGTGAAGAGCGGCCCCACCCCTGTCCCCCAGCTCACTGGCCCTGGCAGCAAATGAGGAGCTGCATATGTTCCGCAGGCGGCCCTCTCCTGGCCTCATTTGAATTGCCTGAACGGTAATCAAATGGTTTAATGTCGAGGAAAAGCTGGTAAATAGTGGCGCTGTCACCACATTAAACACACGCGCGCACACACCCACCACTAAATGCCATATGCCCAAAGAGTGATTGAGACAGAAGAGGGTAAAATATTTGCTACCACGTGACTAAAGCGAGTGATCGTAGGGGGTTTGTTGCCTGTTGCTCCATTAAAACCCAAAAATGATGACATCATTTCATTTCTGATAATGTGCCTCTTACAGATCTACAAAGACAGACGTTGAATGACAGCCAAAGAGAAAATTGCGTGGCAAAGAGAAGCAGATGATTTGCTGTGGATATGTGTATTAATTAATACATCATTAGTTGATTCTTTGGGTAGCTGAGATGACAAAATGAGCATCTTCTCAGCATCTTCTCAAACTCTTGCCCTCTCATTTGCACGGTCCCCCCAGTCGCCGACACTCCATGTTTATTTTTACACCCCAAATCCTGCAAGTTTTAACTAAATGTAAAGCCAATGCTAAGCTGATGTTTCTGCAGTTATCCAGAGCTTCTTTCTACACTTATTGTGTATTTGAGTATGTGTGCAGTTATATGATGCATAGTGGCTGAATATGTGGGTACACAATCACCAATGCATGTTTGTGTGCGCACCTTATGGTGAATGTGTGTGTGTGTGTGTGTGTGTGTGTGTGTGTCTTGGCAGGGCAGTGAGGAGCATTGGGATTCTCCTTTGGGTCTATGTTGGTCTATTCTCGACCAGAGACGCTGGCTCAGTAGACTGGAATCCTTCAGGGCACCTGGGACATCTGATTCCCCGACTGCCTAAGCACTGAACTAAATGCTCCTGCATTATTCATGTGTATATCACTTTATTGCTGTGCAAGGTTTTCACTCAAAGTTTCTGCCGCACCATTTACTGCACCTACCCCCTATACATTAACTAACAAACCTTTCGAGCGTTCCCCTTTGCTCTCTTTCTCTGTCTCTTTCTCACTCACTGATCCCTTCTTCCTTGATGACGAGAAGATATTGTATAAAGAAGCGGTTCCCGACTAGTTCAGCCGTAGGGTCCACACTTAGTCATTAACTTACATTCTACATAGTGGTCAACTTTACACCCATGGGATTTAATAAAAAAAATAACTAAATTAACAAACTGCAGCTGGCCTTAATATCCAATGAAACAAACGGTGTTGCAACAATAATGTGCAATTAGTGCTTAAGAACCAATGACATTATAAGCACTGTTAAAGCAATTAGAACAAATTTAGGCCAGAGGTTTTCAACAGGGTAACGTATCAATAAGTGAAATAATACAGTGAACAGGGCAATAAAACTGTTGCTCTGCTGTAAAGAATAAAGCCAGGTTTCAAGCCAGGCTAGCATTTTGTTGTATGTACTTTGTATGACACACAAGGGGTGTAACACAAGGCTAAATCTGTATTTGTCTCGGTGTAGTCCACAAAAACATCTATTTGCCAGATATATCAGAAATTGTCTTTTGCCCAATTGTCTGTGTTAAATTGCCATTGCCATTTATACTTCTTAGCCACTGACAAAATATACAGAATAATGTAATATTGAAGCATGTCATATAATAAAGATTGAACTGTGTTTGAACCCCATCTAAAATAAAAAATTAAGTCTCAACTGAGTCTAAAGGCTGCGTAACTGTTAATGGGGCATGTGGAAATGAATAATGGAAATAGAGTGAGAGGTTTTGTTTATATAGCATGTTTTTCCTTAAAATGCATTGTGGTTGTGTAAATAATGGTATCAAGTCCAGATACTAATAAAGTCTCTATGATAAAAATGAGAGACATTTTGCCAAAACACAATAAGATAAACTGCTATTGAGAAAAAGTGTCCCATAATATCTCATTGGGCCATAGCACATCATTTCAAAAACTGTGGTTGTGAGTACAGTGTGATGAGGTCCAGATAAAACAAACTTTATTTGAAATGTCAAGATGTGGTATGACTTCATGGCAAACTGTGACAATCAGGTGACACAGAGGTAAAAAACATGAATATTGCTACACAAATCTGGATCCTGTTTCTGTTTATATCCAAATGATGTATTGTACTCGTTTACATCCCTATACTAAAATTATTTTTCTGCGCTTGCCCTCGTCGAAAGTAAAACCAAGTTTAATACAGTCTGTGTGTTAGGTGTGTGGGAGCTAGCTTTCTTCTTCGTCTCTGCCGCTAGCAATGAGGCCCTTAAGGACCAGTACAACTTGCAAGGGGGTGTTATGTGACCAGCAGAGGCAGCTGAAGAAGCTACTTTTTCTGAGACTTGCAAGTTAGGCTACTTTTGTTGTAATGCTTGTCTGTATATGATATAGTTCCCAGCTATTGTGCAGTGGGGAACTATAGTTTGAGATAAAATTGTTGGGCCAGAAATATGTCACGCAAGATGAAGTTTTCCTTTTTTTATTCACAAAAAGAAAGTTTTGACCCACAGGCTTCCAATCTACATGTAGTCCACTCAGAATGGAGCCACGGTCCATGTTTGGACTGGGAGCCACCAGTTAGGACCAACCAGTTGGTGAGCAGGAGCCCTGATTGACATGGTTTGGATTGCAGTGTGTTGAATGTGTGGAGAGTTAGAGCTAATGCTCTTCCTGTTGGAGCCTTACAATGTAAGGTCATTTCATAGATAGGCGATCTACTTAATCCACTCTTCGGTTCCCCCTGGTGCAAAACAATGAGCGTGGAGATTTTCCCAGTCCTAGCAGCAGATA
The DNA here is from genome assembly GCA_036023855.1 of Gadopsis marmoratus. Classification (NCBI taxonomy): domain Eukaryota; kingdom Metazoa; phylum Chordata; class Actinopteri; order Centrarchiformes; family Percichthyidae; genus Gadopsis; species Gadopsis marmoratus. Next base: position 1,068 of record JAVQJF010052862.1, on the reverse strand, counting down.
AACATCCAGGGAAGTGCGGAGCTGACTGGAGAGCTGTTGCCATGGAGCAGTGTTGAAGATAATGTGGTATGACATGCCGTTTTGATCTGGACTGCTTTAACACAAGACGCTTTAAGCCATACACAGGGAAAATGGAAGTCTGTGCTAATTACCTGAGTGAGTCAGACAGAGAGGGCGAGCAAGGGGGAGAGAGGGGGAGAGAAATGTTAAGCCCAGCCAGCAAACTTCCACACCTTCTGACCTGCCTTAGCACACAACTGCTGACTTCATCCCTAGTGAGCACGGTGCTGCACCGGCCTGCCACCATTTTGTTGTTGCTCCAATCTGACATATTTGGTGGCAGCTCAGCTTTGATACGTCTTCACTCATTTAGTCATCCGCAACCACTTGCCTGTGTGCTTCACAGGCACATCTGTGTTCCCTCAGTCTTCAGACCACTCGCTTTCATTTGGATCTAAGCGGCAAAAGAAAATAAGGGAAGTCCCACTGGGGACGTTTCCGAGTCGTCTAAGTTGTCTGAAGAATTGCTGTACATGGCTGGCAAGCTAATTGGACCCTTACCAAACCAGAGCCTCCATCCACAGTGTGTTTCAGATTAACCACTGATAAGGTATGACAGCAAGGCCTTTAAAATGTCAAAGCCAAATACCAGCACAATGCTTAGCCCACCTTCTCAGAAACACAACATGTGAATTGTGAAATTACCGCTGATATAACGAACAAGACTCCCTCCATTCCAGAGCTACATCTCAACCTGCTCGCTGTCTCTGCTGGGTGCGAAGGCCATTGCTCAGATTGCCTCAGTCAAGGCATCTATGGTCTTTGTGTGCAACAATAGAGGGTGACAAAATAGAAAGGACAGATTTTCTAAAATGTCAGACGGTTGGGGTCCTGCTGAAATATCTCCCCCCCCCCACTCTCTCTGTCTATCTTGATCGATAAAGCTACCTTTGACAATGCTGCATGTTGTCACCATGACATTTGGTCACCCTTCTTCCCCCCCCCCCCTCACCTGGCTCGCTGCTGAATAGGAATATAACAATGAGATTTAATACAGGATCAATAGCT
>JAVQJF010052848.1:0-17086 GCA_036023855.1 Gadopsis marmoratus | reverse complement strand
AGTATAAGAAATGGCAAATATAAAAATAGCACATTTAAAAGAAAACAGAAAAAACAGTTAAGAAAAGTAAAACCTGGAAAGCTAAATTTAAAATAATGTTTAAAAATTCATCCTTCACCCTGGTTCTTTCTGTTCCCCAGCTGTAGAGCTGAGGGGAACTGTAGTTGGGTGATACATTTCTGTGAGTTTGTCACTATATGCGACACCATTCACATCACACAGTCATTAGAGCCATTCCTAAAACATAAATATTGGTTAGTGCAGCTTTAAGCATTTGCAAAGAAATGTGTTGACACAGTAGGACTGTGTAACAAAGGAGTTACAGTTGGAAAAGCAAACACCAGCAGCAGCTTTTAAAAGAAATACTGTGCGGGTCCATGGAACATAGCGCAGCTGAATCTATCATTTTGGTTATACACATGTAGATGCTCCACATTAAAAATAACTAGGGCTACTCCAGTCATTTAGTATTGCACTCCTAGAAATTTAGGGGGCTCACAAGAAGCAGATGATTAAAAAAAGTCGAAATCAAAGCAGCAGAGAGCAGATATTCTGACTTTTAGTCTCTAGTATGGGTCAAAACACTGGATCCACTTCCTATAAAGCAACTCAACAGTATATTTTATTAGACCCTCCCAGACTTCTAAATGCCTGTTTCTTTCAAACTCAAGACTTTCTGGTAAACATATTACAGGTAGTCTGGAGTTTATGACCACTAGTAGCTCTATGGAGCAACGGTAGTTCCCGTTTTTTTTATATTATGCATGGCCACAAGGACACACATCCACACGCACCAGCATGTGAGTGGCACAATTCATATCCTGCCTGTGCAAAATTTCCACATTTCCAGAAACAGTAAATGTGAACACAAAAATCACACACAGAGTTACAGCCAAGTATTTATTTATAGCACAGAATATTTTTATTCCAATGGGACTGGCCTTGTGACAGCTGCTTTATCCGGCTGTATGTTTGTTGAGTCGATAAAAAGAATGCTATCAGGCAAGGCACAATCCTGAATTCCTGAAATACTGTGAAGATACAGGGACATTTCAAAAGAAAACAGTGAAAAAGCTTTCACAAAACACTGACATCAGTGTGAGAACTACTGCAGTACTTATCTCTTAGGTATTCAGTCAATGAGACACATTTAAATTCACAAACATTACAAGCCTAATCTTCCATCAGGCAAATTCCGTATCACCTGACTCTGCCATTTCAGGTCAAGATCATCACACAAATACTAAGCTGTAATGTGTCAACACCACCACGACTGTTGAAGGCATTAATCTGACCTGTACACACCAGCATCGCACTTCATATATTTTATCACAACTGCTCAAGATCGTCACTACTGCAACATGCCGCATGCTTGAAACGAGCCGCTCAGCATTACATAAACTGCGTCATCAAGAATCAAAAGCTAATCAGAGTGAGGACAAAGTAACACATACTCACGCAGAGCACCTACGCTGGTTATCTAACTAGCAGCCCAACATCTGCACCCCTGGTGGGAAAACAGAACTCTAGCATTTGTACCAATCGGCCATTGGGCAGACCGCCTGAGAGTAAAACCGGGGCTAGCATTAAGAGCCCAAGTTAAAACACCGCATTTGCATTAGAGTCCCAAAATTTGGCAAAAAAAATATTCCTGGCTTGGCTGTTAATTTGGTAGAAATGGGATTGGACAATTACAAGAACTTGGCATGGTAGACCGTTATCTCGCTAACTGGCATTAGCTGGTTAACTGACGTTAGCAAGCCCAACTTTTGCAACCTTGGAGGGAAAAGAGACACCTAATGTAAGCATTTGTAATGTTAGCTATAGGTCCATGGCTAAAACTGGGGCATAGATTAAACTAACTATACCTGACGTCAACTAAAGTCTAAAATATCTAGAGTATTGGTAAAACATAATATATCCCCAAAATATTCCTGGCTTTATGGGCTTTATCTGGTAACGATAGACACAGGTTAATGTAAGCTGAACAGCTCTAACTAAAATGACTCTGAGCCAAGTCCTTAACATAAATCATTTTAGTTCAGAAATTGTCACTTAATTTTTATCACAGAAGTGTGAGAGTAATCCGAATGAAACTGCGACAGAGCCACACCTTCTTCTTCAACTCTTCGCGCTTACTGAAGGTTCTTGCTCCCACAATGCAATGCGTAACAAAAAAAAATACAGGTCTCTTCTGTGAAAATCAATACGGAAAAATCACCAATAACATACTTCTACCTTGTACGTTAACACAAATGTCAAATAGCATTCTGCAAAACTCACAGCAATATACATGACCAGAGCACCATCTATGGGCAGTTTGTGAGAGGCCTGTCAACAACATTCAAAAGTTTCACTGCTCCAAAAAGTGGTTAAAAAAATCTAAGTTTATGATATGATGACATATTGTGCATTCTGTTGGAAAAATATTCAACTTGAGACCAGGTTGAAAATCATTACTTATTCTTGCGCAAGAAGGATCAGAGTTATATCCCATACAGATATGTTCAACAACTCACAATGCTAAGTTATGCTGCTCAAAGGACTGTCTCCCTTCTTCAGCTTTTATACCTAGTGACATCCAAGTGTTACAACAGGGCATCATGACAGCCTAACCATATGTTCTTTATCTCCGAAATGCAAGCCTGGAGGCTTAGTGATAAAAATCCATTTGGATAAGAATGCAGCTCTGCAAACACTGTGTCTGGCATTCTTAGGGTTAATCTTATAGAGTGTAAACATACCAGATCTGCATTTAGAACCACCTGTGGTCTCAACTGTTACACCATGTGTTCTTCACTGTCACTAAGGAATTTAACACAAACAACTTGTTTGAAAACGATGCTTGTTTGAAACAAGCATTATTTTCCCAACACTTTCCATAATACAAACATTAATGGTATGTAAACCTCAGTATTGTTAATGCAGTTCCCTTACTGAAAAGCATGTTTAAAGACCTGACACTGTTAGGTTTGGGGCGAGAACAACTCCGGAAGCAGGACATGGAACTAGAATGTTTAGTGAGGCACAATGGTTAGCCGGAAATGGGTGGATACGATGGGAGATCAGGAAAGTCCCAGAGGTGATTACGCCAAACAGGACAGACGCTGGAATGAATGCAGGTTGAGCAGGCAGGAAACCGGAGAATGGTAGATGCTGAAGCAGAAGATAACATGGATCAGTACTGGTCACAAAAACTAGAAGCTAGACAAAAAATAAAAGGTCAAAGCGGCTCTTGACGTGTTTTACCATGAAAGTAAACGGACGAGCTGGTAGACAAGAGCCGATTATTTGAATACTGCAGAGTTTAGTACTGGATCTGAGGAGGAGCTGGAGGAATGAAAGCAACAGCCACACCCAGGCAAAGATATACACAGGGTTACAGACGAGACAGGGAACCGCCCAAAACATAGCACATATAATGAGTTCTACAAAGAGCTCTGGGCTTTATGGTCTTATTTTCGTTTGATGTTAAATTCTGTTGTTCATAAGAGGTTACCCTCTGTAAAGACTGTAATTATCTGAAAAAACATGCAGACAAGGTTTAAGAACTTTTTTTTGTTATGTCTGGAATATTCCCCTCATACAACCCCAACATCAATAAATGCCTGAAAAGGCAAATGACAGGGCAGAAGTCCTCAAAACCCTGACTACTACTCATTAGGCTCAGTGCTGAGAGCACAAGGTTATAATTTAAGGTGACTCAGATGAGGACGTGTGTATATGTGTCTATAGTTCATCTGCTCTGGTCCGAATCAGCTGATGAGTTTGTAAACTTGGAGCATATTCCGCCTGTAGTGGAAATCGAACAATAAAAAAAATGCCATTAACAAAACGCTAACTGTGAATTAAAACACAAAAACAGGCAAAACACACACACGGTTGAAGGACTGTATGGCTTCCTCCATTCCTAATTCCCCTCGGCTGTACACCAGTGACTCGCCTATAGAGTGATTGATCACCCGCCTATACCCTTAGGAGTGTAAGTGACGTAACACTGACAGCTCAACACATACGTCGACGTCAAGTTTTTCTTCTCTTCACACAGGAAAAATCCCAGCGAGCAACAATGCATCACTACAAACCACGTAAGAACGTTCAATCCGCTTACTGGTCAGATGTGTCTGGACGTTACACACTCTAGTACAGTAGGTGACTCATTGATGTTGGTTTGTACTCCGCCAATAAAACCAAGAAGAAGAAAGTAAATACAGGCAGAAGGTCCTGTGCTGTGAAGTAGTGCGTATTTCTGTGAGAGAAAAATTGTTGGTTCTTTTTCCGGCGAGTTGCTGCTACTAGAAACAGTTTGCGTGCTCTGCCGCATCCCAGAATGCAAAGCTCATGTGGCTACAGGAGCCGTTTAGCTCAAACCTGCAGAGTATACGGCGTAGTTGGGTTGGATCGAGGTCAGATCACGTCACAACCGAACCACTCCAGAGTTTGTTTGGAACTGGACCAAGACCACCTCCTAGAAAAGGGTCTCGGTATGGTTGCCCATCTACAGGGAGAAAATGTCCCCTCAGATACAAACATTTTTACATTCGTCAGAAGAGGATCTGAAGTACAGCCACAGTGAGTCACATGCAAGTGGACAAACAGTGTGTTTGCTGAACAGATTTTATCAGTTACATTCCTTGTTGCCCCTTTCACTGCTGAAGTGGACTGTGTGAGAGTATGGAGCTATATTAAACTACTATAAACACACTTGTTTAGTTCGCCATTCTTTCAATTCTCTGGGGTGTTTTTAAGGATATGGTGGATTTTCTTTTTTATATTAACTTTTAGTTATTTTTTTTTGCATCTTACGTGTGTGTTAATGTTTATTATTATGTGTTCACATGTAAAGCACTTTGAAGTTAAAAAAGGTGCTAAATAAATAAAGTTTTACTTACTTACTTACTTAAGAGTCAACAAACTGAGCTGATCTAGATTGTTCCAGAGTCTTGGTGCTCTGGCTGCAAAAGAACAAGTGCCTTTGGTTTAAAGTTTTACACATGGTACAACCAACAATTTCTGATATTAGTATCTATAATCACGAGCATGCTCTGTCCCTTTAAGAGCATACTTTATTAATTTCATGTTCAGATTTTGTAATACACTCTCGCACCCAAATAACAGAGGAAGATTCATTAAGAGTGCAGCCCGTGTTTGGGTCAACTTGTGTTTGCTTTTTTCTACTCTGAAACACGCAAAAGCAATATGTCATTAGTTGGTTAGTGCTTTGAGTTTACACAACAGGACTTAAGCAAGGCATCAACAGGATAGCGGAATACAAGGAAAGCTAGCAGTCCCACAGAGTAGGGAGCAGTACAGTATGTTCATTAAAAACACAGCAGTTATGTGCCATAGCTGCATGTTGTGCATTTTGGTCTACCAGCTTGTGCATATTATGTTTTCTCCAAACACAGCAGTCCTGCTTCAGCTATTTTGGGATCTCATGGAAACAGGGGTTGCTATGCCAGTGGAATAGTGGCTTCTCATTGGTACACATACGCTGTTATATCCTGCCAACCACTATTGATGCGCGACTTCACAAAACAACGTCACGCTCAGGAGGTCATATGGGTCAACGTGTAGAACACAAGGTGAGCTAAGTTCTGCAACACATTGTGACACACATCCACACAAAAAAAGCACTTTACTTATGTGGTCATAGACCTCAAAAGTTGCCTAACCCTTTATTATTGCCTTTACCATGATGCGAAGAGCTCACAAACAGCGTGCAGAGTAAGTTGCATTTGCCTCCAGTTATTCTTAACACTTGGTTCTATGCTCATTAGGATGTATAGCTAATGGCATTAAACTGCTAGAATATAAACAACATGTCACTCTTTTACAGAAATGCAGAAATGGTAAATATAATAATAATTATAAGCTTGTCATTTGCAAAGTTGCAACTTTTATACAGTCTGTAGATTCAAAAGAAGTGGAGGTTCACAGTAAATTTAATTAACAACAGTGAAGTAAGGAACACCATGTTTTGTAAAGAGCTGCAGTGACTGTAAGCCAAGGTGTTACATTTTTAATTCTATTCCTTTTTTTCTAACGCAAGGAGGAAACAGAAGATATTTATGAAAACTGCCTGGAAACTGATGTTAGTCACCGACATGGCTATAATCATCCTCACCATTATAATTCCAGGGATCACTGATATGAAGTGTAGTCCACAAATCTAAAAGCAAAGGGGACTGCAAAAAGAAGTGAGTCCTGGAAGTTGGCAAATGTGTGAAACTGCTCACCATTTCACTGGAACAACCTTTCAACTTTTCTGGAATACAAACACATTGTAAAATAAAACCTTTTTTTTCACATCCACTGTCTAAATTACTTTCACTCTGAAAACTTAGTCTCTTTAAACACTCCTTACATCAACAGTTTATTCAATAAATGTGCTGTATGTGAGGAAGCGCATTATCTTTGCTTAAAGCTGCACTCAACTCTTATTTTATCCGACTAACTGTTATATGCTCCGCTATGTTCACCAGATAGTTGCAAAGCAGGTAGTGTACAGTGTGTTTTTAGAGCTTTGTTGCTGAAAACAGAGGCCTTCTACGACTCTAAACGAGGATAATCCGAGTGGAGAAAATGAAAAAATATGGCTAAAACACCCCGTAGAGCTGACGGGAACTGTAGAGTCTGGTGATACGTTTCTGTGGGTTTGTCATTATGTGTGTCAACATTCACATCATACAGTCATATGATCAATTCATAAAACATAAATATTGGTTAATGCAGCTTTAAGCATTTGCAAAGAAATGTGTTAGGATTGTGCAACAAAGAGTTACAGTGGGAAAAGCAAACACCAGCAGCAGCTTTTAAAAGAAATACTGCATGGGTCCATGCAACATAGAGCAGCTGAATCTATCATTTGTGGTTACACATGTAGATGCTCGAAATAAAAAATAACTAGACTAAAAATAACCATGTACAGGGGCATAGTATAGTATAGGGGCACTCCAGTCTTTTAGTATTGCACTTCTAAAAATCTAAGGGGCTCACGAGGCAGATGATTAAAAAAAGAACAGTCGAAATCAAAGCAGTGGAGAGCACAATTTCCCTGAGTAACAAAACCTGAAAACAGGGCCTACAGAACATCATGGCTGTGAGGAAAGGAACTACAAGTCCCAGAGGCAGAGAGGCCGCCAGTAGCCGGCGAGGAAGATGGGGCAAATCAGCTGATTGCTGAAAGAAAGAAAGAAGGACGGTTTCAAAGGGAATGAATGAAGGAGGTCAGTGAAAGAGAAAAACACAAAGAAAGTAAAAAAATGAATGAATGAAACGTGTTTGTTACACTTTGTTTGAAGACACCCGTGTGTTAGTGTTCTGTTATCATAGCAGCTGAAATATACTGACTTTAAGTTTGCCTTCGTTACCTTCAGGGCATGTATATTAGATACAGCAGCAACACACACAGCAGCAAGAAGCCAATGCGCTTCAGTACAACAAATCTGCTAACTGAACAAGCCCTACAGCATAAAGTTCCACAAATACAACATGAAACAACAGTTGCCTGAGCGGACCGTAAATTCTAAGATTTAAGGATATAGCCTGACTACGCCACCCCAGGACTTCCACCCCGGGAAATACTCACAATTTCACAATACTAGACATACATTAATCCAATAAAGAGCACACAGGTTCATTCACTAATGAAAATCAAAGACATTGTTTCCAATATCAATCTTCCACTGTTTTATTGAATATAAGTAGAAGGAACCAGAAATAAACAAACATCACAAGAACCTATGCTACTCCACACGCTCTGACTCACTCCTTAAGTTCTTTTCTTTTTGTTCTTGGAAAACACGTGGTGAGTAATTTTTATTTCCTTTATTTTGCTGTATCTCTCAGTTGCTTGCTTTACTTTTCTGGTAGCCTGATTTCCTTCTTGAAAGCAGAATAGCTGTATTGGACTGTGAAAGCAGGCTAGTGTCAGACTCAGATCAGCAGCGTTATTTATATTTTTAATCCTCATAGAAAATGCACCAAACCACATGCATTATGGGAGGAACCACATGCATTATGGGAGGGTTCAAACAGGATGGTTGGTTAAAGATGCCTGCTCTGATTATGTGTTCACCATGTGTTATTTTCACCACATATTTTCTTTTGTGTAACATTGTTTTTATTATAAACTAATTATTTCCTAAACTTTTAGGGGATCCTACCAAGCTGGTGCTCCATGAATCATCCAAGTTTACCCGTAAAATACGGCGTGCTGATGCGTTTTCGTCGTTTATATGCCGTTACATTTTATAACGCTACTTATAGCTACTGTCTATATAAAACAGGATGAAGGGCTTATTGTCATACAAGAAAAAATACATCTTGGACAGGTTTTAACATGATGAAAAAAATAGTGTTGTGTATGGTATTTACGGGCATAAAAACTGGCGTAAAAAGGGCAAATGCAACAGTAATATATATGTGGGACACCCCAAAGATTGTGTGGCCACTTTTGTGTTTATTTAAACTAATGAAGTGAGCAGTAACTTTCTTTGATTTTCGGGGCCTAATATTATGCTTATTGGAAATTTAAAATTTTATCCTTAAGCATTATGTTTGACTGAATGTGTTTTTAGTTTGTTATGTTGTGGATTTTTCCTTTTCCACGTCCCAGTTAATCTTGTGATATCCAAAAGTACTGTGACTCTCTGCCTGCATACATACAGTGTCTTCATTCTCATAGCTCAGCTTCACACATGAGAAAAGTGCCTTTTCCTTTTCTCACAGCTTACCATATCTGTTTTGCTCAATTCCAGAAAATAAATATCAGGCCTGCACAATAACCATTGCCATTAGTGTAAAGTCATGTAACTAGACAGTAACGCACACACTGATGACAGCAAACTCCCGCTGGCCTGTTATTTGAAATCTGGAAAAAAGATTTGAATGGATAAACAGCAACTGGATTGCTGCATCTGTTCACTATCCAGCTGAGTCAGGAACGAGTCATATCTTTCATCTTGTTTCCACAGCTGTCAAAGAGACCCCTAAGGCAGATAATTCAAAAAGAAAAAAGAATACAAACTTGTTTAACTGTCCAGTTGTTTCTAGAAAAGCAGATATGATGAAATGCAAATGATGACATTAAATATTATAAGTGTTTGCTCTACCTCAACTACTTGAACTACTTCTTCTTCTCCTGTTGGGACGTTCTGCATGGAACGTTTCCCAAGTGCGCGCTCCCCTGTCCTGGATAATGAACCACCAATTACTTTACATCAAATGATTTACATGCTATATTCAGTATATATATATAAACAGTATACTTAGCAGTAGTATATTCCACTAAAGTGTATGCAATACTACTGTACTTGGTACCTTGGAAATTTCCCGTATTTATTAAAGCCCCACACTGAAGCAGCAATGACAATCAAGGAAAACAAAAGACCAAATAACGTCCAAGAAGCAGTGCAGGCTCCTGTAGGGAGACGGGACACAAGAAAAAAAGAATACAACAACAAGAAATACTGATATTATTAGGTACATCTAAATCTAATGCTTTCCAATACAACAGCCCTGCAATGGATCCCACCTAAAAGTGCATCCTATTCATAATTCAGTCTGTGGTTGAGTGAATGAGGCTCTTGAAGGATCACAGTGTACATAGTACACCTTACAATGTATTCTTAAATTCTTACAAATATTTTCCTTTCCTTTAACAACTTAATGTGTAATAAACATTTTACATTTTGTTTGGTATTTGTCATTTAATAACTATAAATTAATCATCATACAATTTAATCATCATACAATTTATGATATAAATGACTTCTGGTGGCTTGTAAATGACCAGTGAGCCTGGATGCATAATACCAAAGAATAACTCACCTAAATGAAATGCAACCGGTTTTAATGTTATCAGTTACACATTCTTTTCCTCCTACGACATGCAGTGAAAGTTTCCAACTGTATCTTATATTGTATATGCTTTTTGTCCATTTCATAGCATTTAGTTATATATTACACATTCCTTTCAGTTTACAAACATTGCATTCAAATGCAACCACAAGCTTTCTTGTCCTGGCAGGACATGAGTCAGAAATAAGAAACTGAGACATGAAGTCACCACGACTGAAATGCAAGCTATTTTGCAGGATTTTACATGCTTTACGTTTTATGTGGCTGCACATGTAGAATAATTTCCTGTAGTGCATTAGATTGTGTGTGGGCACCAAGTCATCCCTGGATTTATTTTACAGTTGTCATGGTGACAGGATAAACTGGCTCACCTTTCAGCTCCTATTCAGATACCGAAGCATTTCTCTGCCAAATGCCGTATATATAATTCTGCAATGTGTTTTGAGTCTGTCCTGGGTTGTCCTTTCAGTTAGCTGAAATTCCTCCTTAAAGCGGGAGAAATCCTGATACATGCAGCGGTTCTACTCCACGTCTAAATATCTGTGCTTCTCATCATGTCCTTAAAGATGAGTCAATGGGTGTAACTTGCTACAGAAATGAATTGGCTGCAATCTTTTCTTGTTTGAAATTAACACACACACACAAAAATGACAACAGAATCAAACAACATCCAATCAAACCTGACCTCACCTGAAGCCATGTGCACATAGAGGTAACCATGTTTTCTTCCATAAGAGTTAGATGCTTCACACCGGTAGAGGCCATTCAGGTCAGAGGTCATGCTCAGCAACTGTAGTGTTGCACCCTCTACTCTGACAGCAGACTGAGGCCACAACATGTCAGATCTGTAACAGACAAACAAGGCTCAGCATTAAACATACAGCTAAATAAAGACTTACAACAATAGTTGTTAAAGGTCAATGTTCTTAAAGCATAGATTTGCTGTTTTGACCTTATAAAAATGTTGCTTCCCTAAAGGTAAATAAATACACTTACCAGCAGTAATAATGTTAAATTTACATGTTAAATCTTGGTTGTTTAATGCACACAAAATCCGAAGTGCAAAAACAACAATTTGCTCTGTTTGCTTGACATGGGAAGTTATGTGCAGGGCTATTTCCTGGCTGGGAGCAGATCCAGGTTAACCCTTTCCCTGTTTCCAGTCTTTAAGCTAAGCTAACCTGCTGCTGGCTGTAGCTTCATATTTAACAGACAGATATGAGACTGGTACCAATCATCTCATCTAACTCACCGAACACAAAGTGTGACAATTTCTACATCTTACATTTGTGTTGTCCAGCCTCACCGGTAACATTAGTAGGAGATGGTCTCAGCGTGAAGAGCAGACTAATGACACAATAAACTGCAGCTAAACATGTCACTGCGGCAGAAACTAATGCTTCTTCACTTGAAGACAGCTGTCAAGAAGCTAATCTCACCACACGGTTCACTTCGAAGCTAAAGCTGCTGATCACATCACATGATCTTTATCAGCAGAGGTGTGGGAGAGTTAACGTCCTTGTCTTTGGCAAAACAAGAATCCTACTCAGAATGCGTTGGTCAGCAAATTAAATGACTACGAGACCAATAACATCTTCCCTTCCTGTTTAACAGGACATGATGCTCAGACCCACTTCTGAGACCAGTTTATGGCTTCAGAGAATCAACATAGGGACAGTGGAACAAGCTACATAATCCAGATTATGCAAGGATAACGGACACCCAAATAAACCTGAACCCTTTCAACAATTTCTGTAAAAACATGGATTGTTAATTTATTTTTATTTTATGCAGAGTTTAGCCTGCGCTAAACTTCACAGTCCAAGAAAACGTCACCAGCAGAGGAACCTTAAAACAGCTATAATCAATATTTGTACATCAACAATGGATCAAGTGACTTGTAACGTGACACTCGACTCTGCAGTTTCCCTCATCTCGAAAGAGTGTTTTTCATTGGTTGGTCAGGTCACAATTCTACCCTTTTGGTTCACTCACTGTTGTTTTAAAAAAACCTAAAAAGCCTCTAATAACCCAATATAAAATGACAATTAGTGACTAGATACTATACAGAGTGAAGCGTTTAGTTGTTAAATAGCCAAATTCTTCCCTCAGGAGTTTGGGACCAAAAACAGGGCTAAAAGCAGTATGAATACTTGAATTACATTCACCTGGTGGCCAGGAACATGATTCATAATGAATACTAACGGTGCTCCATATCTGCTGGATAAGTAAATACTGTATGCAAACAAGCCACATCAGCTCAAAGGGGCATAATATGTCAGTGTTATGTTTGGAACTTGTTTCTGCTTCCGCAAGTGGTCAAAAAAATATTATTTCAGCTTTAACACCACATTAGAAAAAGCAGCGCTAAATGTTTAGTCAGAAAGACAAACTGGGCAGCACTGCAATTTCCAAGAATTCCCCACATGTCTGACAGACTGCTGTAAACTGGGCACAGAGTTCACTTGTGAGGAAATGTACTATATATGGAAGAATTCCACACTCTCTCATGTTCCTCCTTCATGCTCGGGACTTCTACCAGAGGCCTGGGAGCTTGAGGTCCTGAGCAGTATCTTAGCTGTTCCTGCAATCTTCTGGATGGAGGTCTCAGATGTTGTTCCTGGAACCTGTTGGAGCCACTCTACCAGTTTGGGGGTCACAGCCCCCAGTGGGGGACCACTGTTGCCTTCACCTTCCACATCTTCCCTAGCTCTTCTTTCAGCCCGTGGTATTTTTCGAGCTTCTCGTATTCCTTCTTCCTGATGTTGCTGTCGATTGGGAGATATATATATATATATATATAGATAGATATATATATATATATATATATATATATAGGGATGGGCAAGTTAACGCGTTAACACATTAATAAACGCAGACAATTATTTTATTGGGCATTAACGCAGTTGTTTTTTAATTATTATTTTGAAAGTCCGTTGCTCTGGATGCACATAAAGACAAACCATAGGTCACAGGAGGGGTGGGATGTTGATCAGTATTGGCTTGGGATGGGTTAGACTGCTGCAGTGCTCACATTGACTAGAACAGAAAAAGGGAAAAAGGTACCGAACTCTTATGTGGACATTTGCATTTTAAATCTCTTCCTGATGACGGAGTTGATAGAACCAAAGTTGTTTGTAACCACTGCAGAGTTTAATTTTGGTTTGGTTTTATATTTGATTTGATTACATTAATGTTTAAGTTGAGATTTACAAGAAATATTTTAACTGCTACTGTGTAAAGGGAATACTGCTGTTAAAAAGCACTTTATTTGTTTAAAGTGTTTGCAAACCAAATGTTATTGCACTTTTGTTCATATAGCAGTACTTTCAAAATAAAAGTGCGCAATACACTACTTTTTGATCAATCGCAGAAAATCATGCAATTAATCGCAATTAAAAATGTTAATTGTTATTAACAATTAATTAAAATGTTATTAGTGCTGTTGCCCAGCACTAATATTAATCTGATCATGACGTTAGACAGACACTCTACTATGTTTCAGATATTTAAGGCTAAGTTGGGGGTGTGACACAGCATGTACTATCTTACTGTGGCAGTTAGAGCGGTTGCTGATAAAGCAGGAACAGGTGGCTACCACATCCTTCTCAGAAAACCGTTAACTGTAAATTTTAACTTCCTCTTTTCCCACAAATTAAGTAGAAAAAAATTAGGTAGGAATAGATAGGAAAATGAAAGGCTGTGTCTCTGCCCCTTACTGCTCTAACTAATCTTGTCTCCTACCTTATGGTGTGTCAGTATCTACTGAATCAGTGTGTTCAAGCTGAGTGCACTAGAATCTGAATGCATGCTGTGCTCTCATAAACCTTTTCTGACTACATGTACTGCCTTTTATAATTTCAGTATTAAGGTTAAAATATCCCACAATATGTATGATCATTATTGAGCGGCCACTGCTTTCTCTAGATTAAACGCTAACACACACCTACACACACACACACCTACCCACACCCACACCCCCACACCCACACCCACAGCCACACACACACCCACACACACTACACACATACTACACACATACTACACACACACACACCCACAGGTTTCGGGTTTCAGTTGGCAGTTGGCAGATCCTATTGTTATCAGCCTTTTCTTTTCTGTTCCAGCCCACCGAGCTCCAGTTGGCAACACAATCCTCAGAGTTTCTACACAAAAGAGCCAGTCTAGACCTGCTCTATATGAAAAAGAGTGCCATGAGATAAATTTGTAATGATATGGCGCTAAAAACAAACACAATGATCCTCTGAAAGAAAGTATTGACCAACACTCGATGTACTCGATGCCCAATTGACTATTTAATTAAAACTTTTGCACCATTTGTCCGTCTTGGGGAGTTTCCACTGTGAGAGTAAACGGTTATTGTGGTCAGTATTTATCATTGTTGACTGACAGCTTCTTTTTGTCGTGGTTGTTCCGTTATGTAGATGTTAGTTTTACAAACACATAAATGTAAAATATATAATATATTGAATTTGATCTGGATGAGATTTATGCTACCATGCTCTACAGTAGGCCAACCCGGAAGTTAGCATACTCGATTTCGGATGGTGATCGGACGGGAGACTGATGGCATCCACCTTAAAACCTGCTCAGGCCAGCAGGGTCTCCTTTTCCTGATTCCCAATCGGACCGTGCTGTGATACGATGGGCGGTCTATGGAACTCCAATTGCTTTCTTGGGGGTCTTAATGTGGTCAGCTACTGGTTAAACATTCACCTTTTTGAAGCAGAACATTTACAGGATTATCAGACATGTCAAAAAACTAAAAGAGAGTTGCAGTCCAGACTTCCTACTGTTAGCAACATCCGCACTGTAAGTAAATGAGTAAAACCTCATGTAAGGCAGGATGACCTTTTTAATTGTCTGACTACACTGTGAGCTTCCCTTTGTTGAAAACAACAATTATTCATGATTTTTAAGGCCTGCACTCAGTTTAACTGAGTTTAAGGCCACAGGGCTAAACCTTCTGGTGAAGCAGTGCTCACCATTATTTATAAATTACTGGAAACATTTTATCTATATCTTTATGTGCAATATTACATATAAATGTTGCTATTTGATATACTGCACCAAAGTTAGCTTTAAGCAAATTTTAATCTGCAGTCGCACAGTGATAGAACAGCACTAAACAAACTATAGGAGACACATAATACAATGTTACACACAGTAGCACATCACACACCATGTCAGCACCATGTGTATATTATGCAAATTAAAAGCACAGATGTTTATGTAAGCAAAACAAATGAAATACAGAGTCAGTGGTTACAAAGTTGAGTAGTTTATAGCAGACTATTTAATTGGACTGTAATATTACCAACTACAGCTCTTTATGTCGCTCTTTTTGACGTTCTGTTCACTGGGAAAGCTGACTGCTCAAATGCAGTTCAAAGCTTGTGGTTCAACTATTAAGGCCAGTCTGCCTCCAGCATGTGATACAATGAGACATGTGGGAAAGTATCACACATAAATTATCTGAAAGTTTCTTAACTTTGTTCCACAAGCCTTTATAAATCAACACATTTCTCTTCTAGACATATAAAGCTGAATATTTGTCTTACAGAGTTAATTCTATTGTTTTATAAGGTCTGAGCTGAAAAGCAGCAAACCTTTTTTCCTACTGGTCAGGCCATTTCAGCGTGAGCTGAGATATTTTCAAAAACAACCTCACAATGTTAACACAGACAAATCTTCTTCTGGCTGACCTCCTGTCCAGGGAGCTGCTGATGTGCTCAGTTATCACAGTGAACGTTAAATTAATATTGTGTTCTTAAGTTCCTTTTTCTAAATTAATTTTCAATGCCATTGAAATGTTTATGTTGTTGTGTTAGATAGAATTTCTGGTTATTCATAAGCCATAATTACACAATATCTCTCTCAAAGCATTTCATCAGAGTAAGATCTACAATGCAAAATTAAAATTATTCAAATTAATTTGGCTAATGACATGTCTTTCACCACTCTACAAACTTGTGAGAACGACAAACCAAACGACGCTTCAAGGTAAAAGGATACAAATATTGTTTTGTTTTTGAATGTTTCTACTGAATCCGGTTCACTCAAACTACTGTACCTGCTCCAGGAAAAGTCTGGCTTTGGGTTGGCTTCAGTTACACATTCCAGCAGGCCTTCGGCTCTTGCACTAACATTCACTTCGGTGGGTGGGACTGCAAGAAACAGGGTGAGAGAATGAGCTTTACTGTTGTACCTGAGAAAATACTACAGTATCAAAATAACACCAATATTTGGATCCCATCCCATCTGTACTGATAAGGTGTTAACTTGTTTTGCAAGACTTCCTTAATTAGTTTCAAGGACATTTTGAACTGCTTTTTAAGATGCATCTCGACACAGCTCAGTATTGGACATTACGGAGGTCTTATTGGTTACTGATGGTCTTTTTAAATCATGATAAAATCACTGATTTCTTAACTGTTAAAAACATGTTTATCCAAGCTCCATTCATTTGAAAAAGATATTTTAAACATTGTATTTCTCAAACTGACAAGCAATTCACAAGGACCATAAACATTTCAGCTGGCAGCTGGAGTCTGCGTTCCTTTCACTGAATAAGCAGTGTTTCTCAGCACTATTCATTTAACTTGAGGAATTCAAGGTCAAAGTTTGCAAGGTTATATCAACTGACAACAGATAGTATCTGGGATTATTTATAGGGCCTGCAGCATTGACTCACCTTGTTTGGGTGAACAATTGATGCTGTGTGTGAGCTTGTGGGGGAAGTCCACTGGCAACAGGAGACCATTTTTCCTGTTCCCGTTGAAGGTTAAGGCTACATTTCTTGCAGAACATGTTTTGTTATTCTCTTTTTCTTTATCACTGTCTTTAGCCTTGCTTCGTCATTGTCCTTCTTACTTCTGTATTGTTATTCTTCCTCTTTTGTTACAAAATCATCTAGACTCACGAGTTACACTAATTGTGACACTGTCATGTGAAAATAGTAAAATGAACTAAAACATTGTTGAATTATTACAATTATTATAAAATATTTTTAATGCAAAGTGTCAAAATGTCCAGAAACAACCCTGGGACTCTCAATCTTTCTCTGGCCGTCCACTGATTCCTGGCTGACTCTGACACTTTCCCAGTTAAAGTCCTGACCAGTCACTTGTTATCATGTCACTTAAGTTCTGCATTAATGTTGTGGAAGTGACACTTCTTGGGGTGGCTGTGGCTGAGAGGA
>JAVQJF010052844.1:0-27812 GCA_036023855.1 Gadopsis marmoratus | reverse complement strand
GAGTCCATGCAAATGTGGGTCTACAGGTCTGTTTCCATGTTTGTGTGTGTGTGTGTGTGTGTGTGTGTGTGTGTGTGTGTGTGTGTGTGTGTGTGTGTGTGTGTGTGTGTGTGTGTGTGCGCGTGTGTATGTGACTGCTCTGAGCCAGCCGTCAGCACAGCCTGCAGGGAAGGGGCCGGGGTTACGGCATCAGCTGCAAGCAGGAATGAGAATGGCTGAGAGTCAGACAGACACTGCCGTGGGTTATTATGTTTGAGTCAGACCAAACACTCCTGGGAGCGCCGAAAATATTGCTGTTACAGTTGTAACATTACCACAACAGAATAAATAATAGCGGACCCGGGACACCCAAGGAAAGATTTTAAAAGAAAATATGCATGGGCCAAAACAGAACTGGGATAATTAATTAAATAAATCTCATCACAGCACGCCTCTGCACATTTAATTGAAGTGTGCTAAATGTGGCGAGTGCTTTCAAAATTGAGAGGATGGGTCAATCCGAACCTCTGCACCTCCATAATGAAAGAGAAAAAGGAAGATAATAGCACACATAACCTCAAGCAATTAAAGGGCTCTAGAATGTGGTGAACAAGCTTTGCCCTCTTGGACACTGTTGACCCACAGTGCCCAACAAGGCCCCCTGGGAAATAAGCACTTATTAAAAATGGAGGAACAGCCACAATCCCACCGAGGCTGTAATATGCTATAGAGTAATTTAATTCTACTTACATGTATCACTTCAGCTTCCGCGCCGAGTATGAAGCAATTCAGCATTTCATTTGACAAAATATGACCTGTCAAGAGACTGAATAATAACATAGCTAGATCAGATGTGTGGACATGCGATGCAGTCTTGTGCATGGTTCCAGAAAAAGGTCCTGCCATTCATGACGATAGTATCTCAACATAATTGTCATTTCCTCTGCTATCTTGAAACACGCTACATCTTACAATAAAAAGCAATACATAAAAAAGCCTCATCTACTTAAGGGATTATTTTGAAAGTCTCTCTTTACCCTCCAACAGACTGATGAAACACACTTCCATGCTTGATTTGATCATCCTTCATAAAGGAGAGGAAAAAGTATACAGTGGAATCACAAGTCCTGGCATGGGTTTGGGAATATTGGTTGTACCCTTCTCAAGAGTCAGAAAAATCCCTTGGTATGGTTGCTCTTTCTTTGTGCTGTGTAGCTTCATCGCAAATAAACATACTGTCTGTTATTGTTTTCCCACAAGAACCGCAGAGTTAAAAAAGTATATTTTTTTCTTTTGCTCTTCAAAATGAAATACAGGTCAGTGTCCTACATAAGTTTGCTGCAGTTTCGAAAACATTTCTGCAGCATATTTAAAGTGTGAGTTTGTGATTTTTGTTAAATTTTGAAATTCACGTAAAGCATTTCCTGTTGTTTTTCTTTATACAAAACCTGACTTCAAAAATTATCCCTCCTTGATGTAACAAATAATCATTGTTATAGATATGCGTTTAATATGAATGTGTTGGGGGGGGGGATAAGATCTCAAATGTGACCATGAATAAAACAACCGCTGTAGGGGAACAATTTGGGACGTCTGATTTTCTCTGTGGGTGTTGAGATGAATAAAAAAGGCCCTTCTTGAGCATGCATGTGTGGTTGTCTTTGGGAGAGCAGCCATGCCCTGTGGACAGATAAAGTAGTGATAGGACACCGGGGGATAGGGCAAGGACACGTGGCGGCCCGCCCCTGGTCATTGGTGACAAGAGCAGGGGGACGTTAAACACACACACTGGGCTGACTCCACACTTTGATTTAGCGCTTTTGCCTAATGTTACAAAGGGGGGTTACTGAGGCCCACTGGAGATGGGATCAGCAGATCTCACAGACTGTCGTCATAAAGAAGCCTGCGGAGGGCTCAAACCTCGACTCACATCTGATGCACGAGCCAAGCTGGAGTGAATGTGTGTGTGTGAGCGAGAGAAAAAGAGAGAGGGGGAAAGAGGGGTGGTCCATAGACCATAGAGAACAACACACAAAGGGCATTTAATGATTCCATATTGATGCTCTGTAAATGGCTTAATTTGTCTGAAGACACACAGCAAAGGCAGTGCTGTGGTGAAAACGGTATTGACTCAAAACGCATGATTTAATACATATTAATATTAAATGAATAACTAATTAATGGATGCTTCAGACAAATTATAATACTGTGTCATAAATAGATTGAGGGCTTTTAAGAATTTTTGGAGTATTGGATTATCAGTACTGATATACAGATCCAACTTCTCTCCATAAAGGTTTTACACTGCAGATGCAGGTAAATAATCTCTCCTCTCTCCTTTTTTCCCGGCTAGTTACTCTCACTGTGGGCTGGGAGCTGATCTCTGCTCCAGACACTTTCAAGTCTACTTAATGTAGCCTACACAGGCTTCACAGCCTGTTTCATGCTCTTATGGAAAACAGGCCTTTGAAATCCCTCAGCAGCCCAATCTTAATCTCATTTGTGAATATGAGCCGAGCCACGACAGGACCAGGAACATCCGCGTCTTCCTAAAGCACCGTTTCATTTGTCAGGAGATTTGGGGCGGTTGACACTAGAGGAGTGATTTAATTGATTTTAATCACACACCTGAGATAGGGAGAGCGAGGAGGCTGCCCTTAACGATTATTCAGAGGGCCCATCCCATGCAGTATCTCTGCTCTCAGCCCTCTGTTTGTTTTGATACATCAGCATTTTGATGGATAGGACTTAGATTATGAACTTACAAAGCAGTCTGGAATTTTAAATGTGACCTTGGCCCCTAATATGTAAATAAGGCTAACAAAACCATTGTTCGTCAGAGAAAAGTGCGTCAGAATCCTGCACACTTTGGTGAAAAAGCGTTTCCCAAGAAGTAGCATGCAATATGGATTATCTATTTCCAAATGTTGCTGTCATCTTGCTGACAACGTTGACTTATTATCTGCAGTTGACTGTCTACTCAATGTTTAACAGACACACGCTGTGAAAATGTTCCACAGGCAATGCTTAACTTTGTACCGCTAAAAGATGAATCTTTCCCTTTTGCCTCCTCAGGAAGTTGGAGCCTTCTCCCTTCCCTCAGCGCACCACAGTAATTTGTTATGAAACTCTAGACCAAAAGCAGAGGGGGGAAAGCAGGACCACGTTGTTGCAAACCATTAGTTGGGAAAACTGTTTGGTGAACATTATAATGCAAACCAACCCAGGAAAGACAGCCTGGGGAGAGACATTTAAATATGTAATAAACTAATATTTCATTTACTTCCCTCACATGGGAACCTGACCATTTAGCAGCAGCATACTCAGATCAGAACCCCTCTCCTTTAATGAGTGAAGCCAGCAATTATACACATCTTGGAAAATATCTGAAAATAGATCTGAAGTAGCCATGCAAGCTATTTCAGTATACATTATTGTGTTTGTTCTTATACTTTTTTGCACTTCAACTATCATGATGTTCTGTATGGCTTTTTTGTGTGTCTGTCTGATTCCAAATTGCAGTTTAACTTCAAAATTGCAGTAAAAATAAAAAGTGAAATAAAAGTCATGAAGCTGTATTTTGCTCTGTATTTTATGATTTCTTGTGCCCTCATTCCTTCATTCACAGCATTTCTCTGAGCTTTGGTTTTCCCTGCTACAGATGCATCGTGGAAGCCTGTGTTTTATTATCAGATTTTTTTTTTCATGTCTTTTTCTGCTCTGTGTAGAATACAATGGCATTCATTCTTGATGAGGTTGCTGTCACTTTTAATTTCTGTTAGTTCGGGTAAAATGAATGACAGTCGGCCTTGTAATAAATATAACATGCGCTGCATAAATTTTTCAGAGAACAAGAATGGGAGGCCCCCGTTACTACATCCTTTTCAAATGTTTAGATTTATGGCTTTCTCAATGAGTGAAGCTTTTTCAAACTTTGTGGCAGAAATATATTTCCATCTCATTAATGAGCAATTAAGGAAAAGGGGAGTATACAGTCAGTAAAGGTCTTTGATGAGTCTTCATGGCTGTGTGTGTGTGTGTGTGTTTGTGTGTCTGCATATACTTGTAGGTGCATATGTGAAATATCTGATTTATTAAATGTAAACACATATGAGCAATGTTTGTGCACAAACGTCAAGATATGTATAGTGTGTGTGTGTGTGTGTGTGTGTGTGTGTGTTCCCACCTCCTCAGATAGATTCTAATTGCTGTTGACTCTTAGCCCTGAGTTTGCACCGTTACTGCTGTCTGGATATCATCATTGACAGGTCCGCTCAGCTAACCCTCAGACAGTAGAGGGAAGCCTCAGCATCACCTCAGCTTGTAGCCACATCAGCGAAAAATTCCGGACATAATGGTGCTTTTCAGTCAACGTTTTCAACCCAAAGTGAGTGTAATGATGGGTCTCTAATAAGCCCTTTATCAGCCATCTTTGTACTTTGTTAGGCAGGAAATTCGCTCTAGCAGTTTTATCACCCTGAATTAGTTTGTGTTGAGTTCCTACTTTATGGCAAAAATAGATTTTAAAAAAATGAGAGAGATGAAAACGTTTGGATATGCTCAAAAGAAGCCCTCTCTCAAAGGCAGTACATCCTCAAAGAAGTTGGGGAATCTGATATTCTTTTTAATGTCTGGAAAGCTGTTGAAGACATGAGCTACTGTATGTCCTTGTAGTGGCTTCACCGTGATGATACATTACACCAGGTTAGCCACCGGGTAGCCCCAAATATCAAATAAAAGTGACACGTTGGACTAAATAAATGCTCGTGGTCATTGTTAAAGGGGGAAATAGATAAAATATAGAATTAACACCTTGTTAGCAGCTACACTGTAGCATCACATGGTGGAATTTGTCACAGATATTTTTTTTTTTAAAAACAACAAGGCAACCTTGTCTCCTACAGTGCTACACTGAGGTAATATAAACTGGCTACACCTACAATATGCATGCAGGCCATATTACAGATATACTGCTATATACAGTATGTCTGTTTTGAAAGGGATAATCTAGTTGCTATTCAGTGACATTAATTTTGGTTATAATGGCTATAAAAAAATACATTAAGCATAATTTAGAGACAGGGGAAACTAATAAGATGGAGTAAATCACTGGAAATTCCGTCTCCATCCAGTCTCTTCTTGGAGCAAATGTCATTCATATTTTAACCCTTATTAGGAATGTCTGCTTCTGAGTCTCTGAATTACATTTTCAGGATTTCCACTCATCTTGAAAGACAAAATCATTTGAATTCTAAAGATGGCAGACATTGACAGAGGAGAGACAGAGTGAGAATGTATATAAATCCTATTTCTTCTGGGCCTTTTTTTAATGAGCTAAAATCCCCACTTCTTGCCATTTCCCTGCCTTAATTGATGATTATGTTGTTACACAGTAGAAGCACTTCCCTCTCTCCTCCCAGTCATTATGATATGGACAGGCAGCTCTTGAAGCTTCAAAGGCAGGATGGAGTGATTTAAGCTCAATTCAGCCATCCCCTGGCCTACAGGTAAAAACCCGTGTAAACAGTGAATGCTAATTGCTAATTAGCCCTGTGGCTGAATCACACAATTTCTGTTTGAGCTGACCGCTGTTACGGTCCTGCTTAAGGGCATGTTGTATCTCTTTTGACGGCCCAATTAGATATTCAGCTGCAGAACCATAAGGCAACCTCGTCATGAATATTTAAAAAGACTGCCACAGATGAGCACGAAGGGGCCACTGAACCGCATGTCATGGAGGGAATATTCGGCAAGTAACCACAATCAATAGTCTCTTGATGTTCTCTGTATTAACGTGATGATTGCTGTTTTTCTTGGGCCTGTAATAGAGGAAGACGACAGGTCATGTAATGAGGGGGCTAAAGTAATAAGGGTCGGGTTCACACCACTGAATGTCCAAATTATATCTCCGGTGGACATGATCCTATCTGACTCAAAACATAGCAGGCGCTCAGGAATCAAACTCCAACCTCGGTGGTTCAGCTCAATCTGAAGGGACTGGCAGGTCTGTGCCACTGCCAGGGAATAATTAGGCTACTGTCCTTCACAATATGTCAGGCTAACTGACTGAGGAAATGCTGCGTGCTCTCACTGCAGTTTCACTCTGTCGCTGTATGGCGAGGTCTGAATATAGAGGCAGCTAGTGTGCTGACTCAGTATTGTATCAGGATATTGCGGAACATATACCGTGTCAAATGCAGACACGTCGCAAAGGGCAATAAAGCTATACCATTATCATTGCTGCACAGGTTGAGAGCGCTGCACTCCATGTTGGCAGGCGTGACGCCAATCTGCTGCTTTTGTGTGTTTTGTCAGCTCCCAATTTTTTCCACTGAATTTTTAGTGATAATTTGTTTTTGCATACATCAGCCCTTTTCTTTTTCAAGACAGAAGAAGTGTATTAGAGAATAATGGGCTCCTATTTCCCGTTTCCACAATCATTTTGATGCAAGTGTCAGGTAGAGGTTGGGTGTTATGTGTTTAATTGGTATTTTAATGCACTATCTGCAACACCTGAAATTGATTCTTCGTTTTCAATAACACTGTAAAACAGCGTGCTACCTCGCATAATTATCTCTGTGAATATGAAAAGTACCTGTTTAAACCTTACTCACCTCACCTATTCTTCTGTACGCAGAGCTGCGAAATAGCTTCCAGAACAAAACAGAGGAATTCTGGCAATGCATCAACAGGATTGTGTTGCCTGTCACTGAATTACAGAGGGTTCAAACACCTTTCTCAAGTAACCAAGGTAAACATGTTTTTTTAGCCTAGGGCCAATTGAATGAATTACCATTCCTCATCATTTCATTATACTCGTTCGCCATATGGAGCTGCGCCTATTGAAAAGTTATGTATAATATAGGCTCTTTTCTCTCACAGATCTTTCGCTCTAGAGACTGATATTTCTATCTATTCATCCTGTTCACCTCATTACAGATAGGAGTCATTTTCTGCTTTGATTTTAACATGGGGGCATCATTAGGATGAGTAGAAAACAACAAGTGTAAACCCCTCACCCTCCACTCACTTACCCCATATCACTCCAGGCAAATTGTTTTTACTCTGGACCCCACGACAACTAAAGACCCACCTGCTCATCCAATAACAGCAAATCAAATCACATAGGCTTCCTTTTCTTGGTTTCAAAGGGCCATTCTCTAAGTTGATTCTTTTCATTTAATTCCTGCAAAGGGATAGATCCCCCCCCCCACACCCCCACGCTCGCCCTTTATCTGCTCGTGAGAGTGGGGGAAGAAACAGAGGATTATCGATTTGCACTCAAACAGTGGGCCAACCTAAAAAGCCCCAATGAATTGTCACTCATTATTGAAATTATCAGGCACTAATTAAACTGGCAACCCTAAGCCCCCTGGGCTGTGCTCATCTCCAACTGAATTTCAGCTCCTCAGACAGTAATAGGGAGGCAGCATTAGCTGCTACTGGATGCTAATGAGACCTGGAAGCTGTCTCTCCCTCTTAGGGTTTCACAGAAACAACTGCTGAATGTGAACCACAACTACAGTGCAGCACTGTTTGTGAGCACTTGATTGGCAGAATGAGAGAGAGATAGGGGGAGAGAGAGAGAGAGAGAGAGAGAGAGAGAGAGAGAGAGAGAGAGAGAGAGCACAAGAGGCAGAGGGAGAGAGATTTAAGCTGGCGACTGTATGAAACTGGATGGTCCTCCGAGTACAGCCTCAACAGTTACATTCAGCAATAATTTTAGTACATGGATTTGAAAGATTTGAGGGGTTTTGCACATAATGCCTCCCCCTCAGTTGTTGCTCTGCATATTTCCACCTCGCTCTGTATCTCTCATAACTGTACTGAAGTTGTTGACTTACTCCTCATGCGCTCTCCTCTTCTCCTCTATGCGAATCAACAGACATGGTACCAGTGAGAGTCAGACTGACTTTATCACATGGTACACAGCTTGTTAATAACTTCCTTTGACAATTCCTCCTCATCTTTGCTGATGACCAGGGGGACAGCCGTGATTGTCATGTTTGTAGGGGAAGAAAGACTCTAAACAATGATGTCACGTCAACCTCTCTATTAAAAGACTTCATATTTTGAGCAGCATAATTAATACTCTTGGGCACGTCGCTTCCAAGTTGGCACTCCAGGCAAAGGGCTGCCACTCACCTGATAATTATTTTTGGAAATGGAGCCCAAATTACAGTGATTGACAAATGCAACAAAGCAGAGACAGCCTCAAGCATTCATGAAGAAAGAAATGAGAAAATATTTAAGTGGTTAATGCACTTTCACAGTGGATTTAAAGTTAAATCCCTTGTTCTTTTATGTCTCAAATGTAACTTTGGCTATAGGGTCAAACTATTTACCCCCTGCATCCTCTTGAAGGAATACACTAAAAGGCCTCTGCAGGAGTAATTAACACTTTTATCATTTCTGTGGTTAAAATAAAAAAGGTTTCATTTCTATTTTGAAAGTAGCCGTATGCTCAGATATATTCAGGGCAACATACTGCAGTTAGCCAACTGTTATGGTGTCAGAGAGCCCTTCACAAATCACAGTCAGCAATTCATATGAATCCAAGTGTGTCCTCACTTCACAGTTGTCGAAAAAAAAGGCAAACAGTTGTTAGCCCGTCGGGTTGCATCCATTAGATGGTGGATAGAGAAAAGCGGCATGCCTCCATGCTTTTTACACCTCTCGCCATGCGTAAATCAGCCACTCTGTCATTCTACTCAGAAGAGAGGGGGAGGAATTATGTCAAGTTATTTGTTTTGTACCAAAATGAAATATTTATCGGGAGTGAACACCTACCAGGAACAGACGATAGGCCAGGGTGCTTCATCTTCTCAGACTCATATTTGGCTTCCACCTCCGCAAAGGCCAAACCATGTCCTGAGGGTTTTCAGTGATTCAGGGAAGTCCTCTAGCTTTGAATCCACATTTCAAAGCCTGTGTTGAACTGGAGGACTGTGCTGGAACTGGAGGGAGACGTGTACACACACTCTAACCAATTATATGGTGATCTCCTCGATTTCTCTCTGTGTTTGATGGGCACAAGATACATAACTTCATGCTTCCTTAGTTTTCCATGTTTCCATATTGGCTCTGAAATATGATTTAAATTTTCTATAAAGAAGCATACAGGAGAGTGTGGCTGATTTATGCCTTCGCGGTCAGGAAGTTTTCCACTTAAACATTAGGCCGTGAGGGAGATTTTTGGATACAGCACAGTCATCAGGGGTTATTTTGTTTTCCTTCACAACAACCCGACCACACATCATTTTACCATAATTTATGTTTGAAATACTGGTTTTAGGGAGGAAAACAGAAAGATTGATGGAAAGCAGTGAAGAATACACATGAAGGTGGAAACCTTAAATCCTCTAAGTAAAATCAAATTTTAGGTTTATTTAACAGAAACAAAACACTGACAGGAAAACCATGACACAGTAGTGCGGTTTTCAGAATGAGAACTCAAATCGGACCTCACTGGTGAAAATACTTTTCACAGTGAGAGGCAGCAGGGTGGTAGAAAGGGAAGTATTATTTGCCTATACTCCAAGTGGACCACTTAAACAGTTGTATTATTGATAGTGGCAATAATGTGGACCTCTGCTCTACGTCCTTCCAACAACAGCTTCCACTCTCCCTCTTCGCTGGGAAATCCATTACAGACGCAGAATGCTAAATGCATTAACAGAAAAAGGTCGGAAAGCAGAAAGGGAGAATCATAGTACCTTTGTCCAAACCCATTACAACACTGACCCCTCTGACTTCAAAGTAACAATGATTGAGTTGGTGTCATCACAGGCCCAGACTTCCCTGCCAGTAGGCCTACCTGGAAAACTCCTTTTCTGAGAGGGCTCTCGTTTGATCATGCATGCGGGCGACGCATGTCAAGCCGGGTTATTCCCACAGTTAATATTCTTTCATAACCTGCCATGCGAGCTGAACTTGATTATTTTGGCACCTGGGCAAACAGCTACAGCTTTCAGGTGGTGCATACAGTATCAGAGACCCTGGTCACAAGGGTGATCTATTCGCTGAAAAGGCAGGGTTCTGGCAAAAGACTCAGCACCTTGGAGTAATGAAGCCAGCCCTACTCTGTGAGCATGGGCAGAACAGGTTACATTAGAAATGCATGAAGGCCAATAGGTGGTTACCTTAGGTCTGCTCCAACCCATTTATATTCCATCAACTGATATCAAAGCAGGAAAATGTTTTTGGAGAGGAGGAAAAGCGGCGAGCGGAGAGGTATATTAAAATGTCTGTGGATCAACAAAACATGCAAAAATTGCTGTCAAATAGCACTGGGCATTGTGAAAACGTGCACTGGTGTCCAAGTTGATGGTTACCACAGAAGGCAAGAGGCGTTTCTTTGGAATCCTCAACTATGGCTTGGATAAAGCCTGGCTTGGATAATGAATCTTTCCTTTAACAACACTTTTAAAAAGCACCATGATTTTTACTTTGCTGTCTCATTACCAGTGTCCACTTGGCAGAAGCAGGAGACGGTGCTGCCCAGAATTAAGACCTGAACCTGGGCAACTTTCCTGCTGTCCACCCACCCTCTCTGCTTTTGCTTTCTCTCTCAGAGACTTGGTGCTTACTTAATCATGATTAATCGCTGCCTGGATAATCAGATACAACATCAAAAGGTTGGAGATGACAGTCCAAGGACGCTTGGGAGGAAACAAGGTATATCAGGCATTCATTAGCTTTGGCATGGCAGTCATACATTAGCCCATAACCCTTTATTGTCCTAATTAGGCTGGAGAGGGGCTACCAGCATTAACACTACCAATATTATACATACATATATATATATATATATATATATAGCAATATTCTTTACCTCAACTTTGGCCACACAGTGTAAAGCTCACATGAAAGACCCTTTATGTCCTGCACTTTATTATTATTTTATTTTCTATCCCATTCTGCCCAGGTAGCAGTTTGTCCATACAGTGTATTATGTTAGATCACATCCAGCCCCTAAGCTGGGCAGTGTTTTTGATTTACAATCACTTGCTCGGGACAAACATAAGACAGGCTTCCCCTTCCTCCATTATTTTACTCATCTCACTTCACACTGTGAGGTGCAACCCATACTGTATATTTCATTTCTTTTTTCCCCTCCCTCTCCTGTTTTAAGTCTCCCTGGATGGAGCCTGGCTTGCGGTGCACCATTTTCCCAGCTACAGTAGCAGTGGTGCTGGGCCCTGTTCAACCCCATTATTTCTGGGAGCCAAATTCCCATGGTCCCAGGAACAGGCGTGCCAGCTCTGCCTTCTTGGCTCTCTTCCCTGGTATTGTTTCCTTTGTTACATCCAGAGCTGCATTTCAGCCCGTTAATGTTTGCGCTGGGAGGTCCAAATTCCCAGTGTTCAGCTTTAGAAAAGGTAACTTGAAGTTCAGAATGCAACCACTTTTTTTTCTTCTGCAAATTATGTTTTTTTCACTTTTATTTCTTCCATTTTTGTTATTTGTTGTGATATACTATATACAGTGATAACAACACTATAAACTTGGTCTAGATAAAATTTTTGCATGCAGAGCAATCATAAAATCCCTCCCCCGCACATAGTTTAGCCGGATGTCTTATCTGTATTTCTTTATTACTTTAGATCAATTAAAATATTATTATTTTTAACCACTGTGGAATTAACCTCTCCAGAGTAAAGGTAATTTTACTGTTTATGCATTATTGTACAATTAAACTCTTCACATAATGAACTATGCAATATCTCCACCGCTAATTATAACAACATGACAACATCTCTATAAGGGTGATCACCAAATAGAAAATCACTGTTATTAACATTTTGAGTCTGACTTACTATTCAAGCATGATGGCAATTCGCCATCTGTAATCCACTTTATCACCCATCATTTCAGCCTTAGCACCCTAACTCCTTTTCTCTGATGTCAACTCATGTAACCATCATGGCTGCTCACACATGGGATTAAATGCAGGGTTTGTTGGCTCAGCGCAGCATGGAGGGAGCATTTCCGACTGATGTTGGCTGTTCCACTCCGAGCCACAGCACTTGTCTCCCAGAGCGCAGACACGACTGTGTCAGGTAATTCTCTGAGGAAGAGCCACACGCCCCTGCAGAGAGCAGTGGGGGAGCCTGTATCACATCTCAGGAGTTGTAATAGCAGCTTTGAAGACTCCAGTCCACTAATCCCACATCATGTGATCATGTGTCTAATAGACCGGTTCCTAATTCACAGCATTGTGGGGGATTTTTTAGCTGTCACTTGCACCGGCAGAGGTTTACAGTGGGAGAGTGTTATGTTTTGTGAAAATAAATATAAGAGACTCCTGCGCATGGCTACACATGGACTCACATACGCTCACACACTCACACACACACACACACACACATATAAAAAGAATCATGAAAGTGAAGGCAGACATTTTGTTACATTTTGAACAATAACGAGCACAAGTGAGAACAGAATTCTTTTTTATGTTTCTAAAGTCATCAAAAACATAGTCCACGTTGAAATAAAACGATCAACAATGAATACTCTTTGTGCAGGACTAAAGCTCTTCCTTAATAAACACTTAACAGAATTTATATTAGATCGGCCTATGATCAATAATAGTATCTCTGGTGACTCTGCAGACAGATTATACATCACAGAAGAAATTCCTTGTAAGGAATTTGAATCAAATACCTTGAAGAGTAGTTTCATACAGTAGAAATTGTCTACTCCATAGTCATAAGCTGTCAAATCTTAGAAAAGAGAAAAATGCAACAAGACCCTCTGAGTATAGTGTGTGATCATTGCAGAAGCCCAGGTCTGTTGAGGTTTGTGTGACATTTTTAAGTCCTTTTTGAGTGATTATCTCTAAGGTACTATGCACATTAAATGGCTGAGTTAACCTTAACACATGTAAAACCATTACGCCTATTGACGACAGCAGTGTGTAATCCTGCTTTGCAGTTTGATATTGACACTCATGATCAAATGCTAAGCTCCACTAGCAGATAGGTTGTCCCTCTCTGGGGGACTAAGAGACAGGCAAATGAAGCAGCACCAGATTGATGAGAAATGAGTGCTCTGTAAATTGTGAGTGTGTGTGTGTGTGTGTGTGTACTCTTCTCCTGTTAGGGATACTGCAAAGCCAATCAATTAATACTTAAAGTGGAACCAATTCTTGTTTCACTTGGGAACTTACTGAGGGCTTTGCCCCTTCATTTTAATACCGAGGTCTGCATTCCTAATTATGAACAGTGCAAATGGATGTTAAGCCATGCCAAATTAAATCTTAGTTCATTAGATATAAGCTCTTTAAAGATTGAAAGAAAATATTTGAATTTTTAAAAAGTTTCAATATGCGGTGTCCCATTTTTAATGAGGACGTTGCAATGTGAGGGAGAAAAAAAAGGGAAATGTCTTTGTGTGGATGAATAATCTAACCAATATGAAATATTAAGTCACTGTTTTACCCAGTGTTTCTCCTCAGGCTGCAGTGTTAGGCTGGATAATAGAAGATTTTCCTTTGGTGAGGTTCTGCTTTGAATAAAATACAGAGGTGCATGAAGTGGAAGCTCAACTGTCTAGAGGCAACTGGAGATCTGAATTACATTGTAAATATATTCATTATTCCTCCAAAAAATAAAAAGGCATTGTTGACAGACGTCAGTTTCATCATTAGAAGTGTTCCAAGTGAGACAGTAAATAAGCAAACTCCTTTTATTTTCTGCAAGAAAATCCACAGAACTTCAGATTTTAAATTTTTAACCATATTTGCTGCCTGGATGAACCTAGTTATCGTAATGCTGGCTTAATCTATATTGAATGTTCAAGCATACAACAATACTGGCTTTGCCAAGGAGCAGTGTATTAATGTGTACCTGTAGCTTTTAATGTGCTCTCTAGCTCGGCTTGTAATGGAGAAAGCAGATGTTCGTGTGAGGCAGCACCTCCTTGCTGCCGTACTAACTCCACTTTCTCACACCACATGAGAAGACTGTAATAAAAATCTATAGAAAGTTTCACACTAGCGCTATTAAGGGAACATTTCTTCACAGTCGCTGCCTCCTAAATACAGCATCAAAAGAGTACAATCTAACACACTGTTTGCATTATAGATAACCACCAATTACATTGTCTTGTTCGTTTCTTTGCTCTAATATCTTCTGTTATTTGTCTATCATTGACTGTCTCGCAGAGATGGATCTAGTTCTAAAATGGGAAGCTCCGAGGCCCCGGTGTCGTAAGAGGTTTACACAGTGTCCATTGTGTAACAGCTGTAAAACACAGACCAAATTATTATTAACTCCGCATGCTGCTCTGCCTCTGCCGCTGATAAAGTGGAATCCCAGAACAACCTTTGGATTTTGGCCAATAACCTTGGAGGGAGATGGTGATTGAAAACAGTAGTATGAATCCAGGTCAGTCATTATGTCTACACTGCTGAGAGAAAAATACAGGACTAAGCTGAGGGTGTGGTGATGCCGTTGTATGCATTAAAAGAAAATGAGGGAAAGTGAAGAACATATCCCCCTTTGTTAAACACTAAAAGAAACCAAAATCTGGTTAAAATTTAAAAGAAAGAAAATTGCTTCTTTTTAGCCTTATGGATTTAAAAAAAAAAGAAAAAAGAAAATCTCCAACCTCCTCTAATTTCACCATCACGTGCTTTTTTGATTCTCACTTTACCTGTTGGGACAGACGGAAATGTCGAATTTGCTCTAGCATCTTTCAGGATGATATGACACCCAAAACCCAGGAGTGACGATGTCTCTTTCCCCGCAGGAGAAACACGGAAGATGATTTGTTGAGGGGCCCCGGGGAGCGACTGCGCCTTGAAAACAGGTGGCGCAACATCGCACTGCAGCGTGCCTTCAGGGAATATTTGTAGATATTCAGGAAATGCACAAAAACAAAACATTTCCCTCCGACAGAAGCAAACGCCACCTACAGTACAGCACAGACTGAGGAGGTGATTAGCTCTGCTCCTGACATGTTTCCCCTAATGTCATCTGCTCAGACTTAAAACAATTTTTTTTTTTTTTATGTAAGTTAGAGTTTTTCATGATGACGAATGCTTTGTTATGACTTTGGCTCTCATACATTCAACATGAGCCACTGTAAGCATGAGCAATATGTCGCTCGTCTCGTCAACTCTCACCAACTGAGTCACTCACAGCTGAGCGAGATAGGTCAGCAAGAACAATTTCTTCATTTTGACAAATCACTCCAAAATGTATTAGCAGAGAGGCCAACTGTCAATCCAGCTGCCCAAAGGTCCTTACAGGGCCTTTTGGTGGGTCTGAAAAATGATGTAATCAGCCCGTCCTTCCTTCTTACCAGGACTCCATCCATCCTCTCTAAAGGCCTGGTCCCCTTGGCCTCGCTCTGGATCAAGTCCCCATAAGGCCCCCTGACCCCGTTAGAGGCGCATGATGGGCGGCCCTGTCACTTCAAATGGCTGCCCAGGTCCGGTCTGAGAGTAACCCCTCACTGTGAGTAAACCTCCGCGTTATTTCTGTTTTATAGGCTACGGGCGGATAACTGCGTGGAATGGATGTGGACAACTTAGTTATTGTCACTCAGGGCGAGGGAGTGAATGTCGTTACTGCATTGCGAATGGGAGTCGATTGAAAGGTATGAAAAGTTATGTGGTGTAGTTCCACAGTGTGAGGAAAAGTAAGCCACATTTCTTACGCTGTGTTCACAATGACGGGGGAGTCGGCACCTTCTGAATTGTCTCAGACGAATGTTATACATTGCAGGGAATGCGGAATTACATATTTGGCCACAACTTACCAAAGACAATGTTCAAAGGAGTTATTTAAATTTCAAGGAAGACGAATGACTCATATATGATGTGTATTTTCACTTCTGGAGAGCTGTGCCTTTGATGGCGAGAGGGGAAGACGTGGGTTTGTTATTGAAGTAAAGAATAATAAGGCCACTGCATGTTGGCCGACTCTCCCTGTACAAAGACCTTGATATGAATCCAATGCACTATGTATGCCCCTTAGAACAAGCAGGGATACAGGAAAGCATGTGGCTTTTGATCCTGCTTTTCTTCTGTTGTCTTTCATCTGACCCATCCTCCAAAATTGTCACTAGAACTCATGCAGAAGACAGAGCAGAGATCTGCTAATCTAACCCTCAGGGGCTACACTGTTTATCCTGCTCACTTCCACTTTTTCAATGCTCCTGGACATTTTTAGTCATTAACTTGCAGAGGACAGCGCCTTAAGTCTTAAAAACCTTCCACTCTGTACATTGTGCGCCAAGTGGGTATGAAGCGAAGCACAAAACACAATTCAGTTTTGATTCTAACATTTTGTCTTTTTTTTTTTGTTACCTTTCGTAAAAAAAAAAATAAATCCTCTTCCATGAGTAAACTGTGTTGAATGTTTGAAGAGGTGCCAGGTTAGCTACAGTATCAGCTCCGTATCCTTCCCCTCAGAGGTAGAGAGAGAGAGCATGTTCTCCTAAGTCTCTGCATGGTGAACATGTCAGCGAATTACACAGTGTGAACAACTGATTGAGGCTATGAAGAGGAGGGCATACCAAACGATAATATGGTTGGGTTGGAGCCGATCCGCTGAACATACATTTTTCTCCCACATACATTTCCCTGTCCCCCCCCACACACACACACATACACACACACACACACACACACACACCCAACACTGTAGCAGCTGACTTTAATTCTCTGGATTCAGCATTTCGACTTTATAAATTTCATCTCTTTCACCTAAGGGTAGCATTTATAATCAAAAATGTGAATTTATATGTACAGTAAATGATGCATTTGAAAGTTTTAGTGTTTCCATACCACAAGCCCACGGTGGCTCTGTTAGTTAGGGAGTAACCACCTCCGGATAGCTATGGTCAGAGAAATGGGCTTGAATTCCAGGTGGTTGCATGTACGAGCACGTTAAACAAACCGTGACGTTTGGAAAATTGAACAACAATAAGATTAAATTGTTACTGTAAAACTGAACGCAGAAGTGCTTAAAAGTTTGCCTCTGAAGTTAAAACGTTTCAGTCGTTGAATCAAAATCTTCCCGGATGTTTGTTTTTGTACATCATGGCAACAGCTGAGGTCTGAATGCCCAGTGATTTATCTTATACGTCCAAAAAAGGGGGATTTTACTTTCAAATGCAACAACCTAGAAAGGCTATTATGCCAGTCTTCCACATCGATTTTAAGGCAACCTCGCCACTTCCTAGGTAACAACAAGGTATTCATATGATAATAATCATAATATGTCAAGTATCTCCAGCCATCAGAGATGCTAGTCTCAGTTTAATGACTCTGGGAAATTGAGGATTACCCAGGATATGAGAGCAAGCCTACAGTTTTCATATGGTGTGGGAGGTTGCAGGGCTCTGTATTAGTAATCACAGGGGAGAGCCGAGAGGTGGGAGAGAAAATCTGCTTCTTCTCTTCTCTCATTCATCATAGCAGTCCTCTGGTGAGGAAACATGGCAAATGGCCAAATGAATGCACTTCATAAAGCGCAAATGTCTCCTCTGATGTGCCTCTCACTGAGGAGCTGGAGAGAGGGGGAAAGATTTCCACAGATATATTATTGTCAAACTGCTGCCCCCGCTTCCAAGTGTTATTATGATATTGTAGGAGATCTTACAATAAGATTTGGTGACTTCACTCAAGCAGTTACCATAACAATGTTACATTGATGGCAGCCACCTAAACTGAATGAAGCATATTGTCAGACTGGATGATAAGTGTTCTAAAAGAAGCGCTCTTTTTTAATATTTTATGATGCTGTAATTTAACAGAGTAATCTTAAAATGGAAAGAAAATTCTCACTAGGTAGATAAAAGTGACTATAAGTAGAAGAGATGTAAGATACGATACTGAGAGTGGAGCCAATTCACACCACGCACAATAAGATGGTCAGCACCACAGGGAGGTGCTATGGATCTGTATCCCCTATTACAAGCAGGCCATGTACTATAATACATGAATAACACTTTCAACATCTGCAAGATCAGTTTTTATCTAACATAATATATATAATAGCAATAAAAAGCATGCCATTATTTAGAGGAAGGATAAAAAGAAAGAGCTTGCAACATTATGGTTAAAGTTCAGAAAAGGACATTTAAAAATAAAAGGAATGGGTCTCATCTTGAAGCCAAATAAAAATTTAAAAATAATACATGAAACTGTAGGAAATAACAGCTGGATATAATATTAATTAAAATGTTACGATCATTTTTCTTTTATTAGACGGCCCTTTGCTGTGTGTATATATTATATAAATGTGCAGAATTTTGAGGAAAGGTCAGGGACTGAGGGAAAGAAGTTTATTTGAAAAAAATAAACTAGGATAGATAAACGTTTGTGTAAGCCTTTTTTCTAATTTTACCATTGCTGAAATTTTTAAATACTTTTAGAACTGATGACTCAGTGACCAAGAACAACACAACAGAGAGCTGAGCAATAATTATCACTTTCCCCACAATACTGTTAATAAATGCTTGAGAATAAATTCTTGAGAATACCATATTTTCTGTTGCCTCGGATACAAAACTCACTATTGTTAGTGGGAGGCTACAAATGTTTAAAAGGAAATGTGGTGATACGCTTCCATGATTTTAAAAAATGTGAACGTTCAGCCCTCAGCACTGCACTGAGTTTAACACGAATGGTGAAAGGTTAGTGTGAAAGGGCTGTGGAGCAGAAATGTTCAAAAGACAGGACCCAAATTTAATTAGAACATGAATAACAAATTCTAATCATACATACAAAAAAAATCTCTAAATGACAAAATATTTACATATAAATACTGAACCTCAAAAATCTTCTAAATATAAGTTACCTGGAAGACTCCTCGTATCTTCTCAACATGTTTACTATCTCTGCATGATTAGAGCAATTATGCCTTTTATCTACAGTCCCTCACTGTATTTCTGTATTAATTACAGTATTGATTCAATTTAACACCTAATGCCCAAAAAACATAAATCACATTTTCCACGTAATTGTGTGTTTGAACTAATTAAGAGCAGAGCAGAAGCTGCTGTCTTTAAAAAATAAATGTGTAGGATTGTTATTTATTATTTATTCCCTGGGCTGTCACAGTAGAATTCTAA
Source organism: Gadopsis marmoratus (assembly GCA_036023855.1). Lineage (NCBI taxonomy): Eukaryota > Metazoa > Chordata > Actinopteri > Centrarchiformes > Percichthyidae > Gadopsis > Gadopsis marmoratus. Next base: position 8,744 of record JAVQJF010052844.1, on the reverse strand, counting down.
TGTGATTAAACTGTTTGTACATGCAAGTATACACTTACTTTTTTTTCAGTTATGAAGATATAATTTATAGTAATATATTGTTTAAATAGTTTTCAGTCAGTGCATCCTTTGTTTACATCTATCTAAAGTGGACAAAGCATTTCAGTGACATGATAAAACGGAATATCTTTTTAAATGAATGCCTCTTCAAATTAGATTTTTATTTTACAATCGCCCATTCCTAACAATACTGTACAGTTGCCAATCATGGCATACGTACAGTATTGTACTGCAGCCTTGCTTCATTTATCATGCCAGCTTACAGTTACATTTGGACATCTAAAGTGAGACTGTAAGGAAACGAGTGGCAAGAGAGGGCAAAGGAGGCGGGAGAAAGAGATCCAAGAAGGCTTGGCTTGTATAATTACACTCTCAAGATGGCATATTTACCGTCTCTGCCAGCGAGGTCATGCCTTCTGTCGTAGTAAACGTAGTGAAGTATGAAAGAGCCAATTACAGCACACTGGGTGACCTTTTAACAACTATTACCACATCCCATCAACACATTATCATGATGGAGATTGTGATTCCACGAGAATTACAACATTATCTTGTCACATCGAGCCCAAGACGGGCTTGTTGTGTGATGGCGGTGACAGCACAGCTTTGAAGAATCAGCACAATAAAGGAAGACAAGTGAAATGAAAAAAAGAGGGTGAGACAGAGAGAGATATGGAGGAAGGACGAGAGGGGGGTGAGAACAATAGCCCCGTACAGTACATTAGCTGTGGATGTCAAGCACCCGAGTCGTTCCCAATGAAAAGCACAACAAATAAGACGTTGGCCTGTTTGTATTCATTATCAGTCAGCACATGCCCCGGCTCCTGCATTAAACATTAGACTGCCTCTGATGTCTGCTTAACAGTTTAATTCCCTCCCCGCCGCTCAGCCTGTCATAATAAACCCAGCGAAGCACACACAAAGTCAAATAAGAGTGTGAGGGGGCCGCCTTTGTGTGTATGTGTGTGTGTTTGTATGGCTGTCCTCGTGTTTGTTACTGTGTGCGTGTTTATGCATGTGTGTGTAGTTGAGCAACATACAGATCATTCATAATAGCCCATGCCCTCTATTGCACGGCTTGCCTTTATTGTAGTTTATCTGATCACAGATTAAGTAGATTGTAGAGTGGCAGCTCCGTCTGCCCATGAGTCCGTGTGTGTGTGTGCGTGTCTGAAAGTGTATTCATGTGTATACGTCAATATTACAAGTGTATTTTTGAGAATACAGTATGTGTATATTGTGGTTTCTTTATGTGTGTGTTAACTGTGTTCTCATTTCTGCCCCTGCCTCTGAGTGTGTTTTTCTTTCTGTTTTTTCTTTTTTTCCTCTGTGCGCTCCCTATCTCCCCGCCACAGCCAGAGGTTGGCATGAACACCACATGGTCATAACAGTCTCCTTGAGAAGGGGACCAGCCTCTTAGGCTGGCAGCCTGGCAGCCTGGCACAAAGAAGCCAATCTCAGTCAAAAAGGAGGAGACCAACGGGCACAGAAATCCCCATTCAAAAGAAATGATTGGATTAATTAGATAAATCCACTGTATCCAATGCAATTGTGTGTTGTCCAGAAATATGTTCATGTTATTGGTAAAGGTATGGCCTCTGACATGAGCGTTCACACAGTAACACTGGCATAAGGGTGACCATCTGCTCCCTAATTTGACAGCGCTGGAAATATGAAGTCCTTCACTTCCAATGAACATTTGTATTATTAGATTTATTCCACTTTGATAATTTAATCCACTTGTGAATTTATTCAGTGTAGCTGGTTGCGCTAATCACTGGCTATGAAAACATTGCAACAAAAGCTGTCTTCTAATATTAATAAATCACAAACAGTGGTGCTCTGTAAATATGTTTCAGCAGCATTATCAAAGAAGGGGAGGGTTTCTCTTATTTCTCTCTCTCAGGGAAAATATTGTAATTACCCCTTGGCAAAACAGTTTCGGATTTTACTTTTTCATGACATTTGAACAAAGATATAACATTTTGAAAAAACAAAACAAAAAAAAATCAACGGTTCTCTTTTATTCATATGCTAATGTGTACTCCCTGAAAAGGGTGTGACATTAGTAATTCAACACATTATTATTGTATTTGGGGTCCCATCTTTTCCTTGTGGAAAGCCTTTATTTGTCTAGTAAACGAGAGAAGAGTAATACAATGCATGTATGTCTTTTAAAAGACATGTTTAGCCAGCAGAATGTTAACTAAGGTAAGCAGTGTTGTTTTAGCCCCTCAGTAACCACGCCAATTATCTGTAAACTTATTTTTTTCGACTTCCATGCATACTTAATGCATCCCCTGTTTCCCTCTCGCCATCTGCCCCCCCTTCTACCCACCCCCCACCTCCCCCTCCCTTCCTCCCTTCCTCCCTCTCTCCCCCCACCCCCCTCCCCTCCCTCCCCTCCCTCCCCTCTCTCCAACACTCTGGAATTTTTATGAGATAGGACAAAAATGGGCACTTCCCTTATTAACATCTCACAGTGGAAATCAAATATGCAAGGAAAGTAGTGTATCTACTAATTAGTGCTGAATTCATAATTACTGTGCTCATTGATGGAGATACATTTGAATACGTTCATTTCCTTGGGGAGAGAGGCAGGCTGTCCGGGATAGACTGGGAGAAAAAAAAAATCCCCTTCAGCCCCCCCCCCCCTTTTTCTTTTGGAAATTAGGGATCCGTGGCACATGGCGATACTACCAGACTAAGATCCGAAGTGCCCGCAATTTTCTTCAGATATAATTAATCAAGTGAAGCATGTAACCTAATGAATGTGTTTGATATCCGCTCCTATTCAAATATGGGCTTTATCGCGATGTGTGCCGGAATTGCTTAGAGCTATGCACAGACAGTGACATTGCTTGGAAATGTTCTTCAACAGTTTCTCTTTGCGTGTAAACAATATCCATGCTTGTCAAGGCATGAAAAAAAACAGACAGAGAGACACATTTTAATTGCAGTAAATTAATAACAATTAAGCCGCAGGATGCTGGGTTTCTTGACAGTGTTTTGTTGTTGCCCTGGAGATAATTTCACTGAGTGCCTCGCAAGTCTGACAAGCAGGTGAAAAGGTAGAAAAGAGAAAAATGTTGACACTTTCACAGATAGCAGTGTAACAAGGAAACAAGAATGGTCTGGCTCTTTTCCACGGTGGCTTAAAGAAATACAGACTTAATTAACCAAAACACTTCATTTGGAAGTTCCTGACTTATCTTAAGCCATTGACCCTGAAAGTTGATGGATGAGTGCAACGTTAAGTCAAAGAATTGTCCAACATACGCACCAAAAAATGAAAAATGTGAATGCGAACACACTCACAGTGCAGTGCAAGTAGACAGATAGACAAACGGACGTTGCAGGAAGAAGATCCATAAGTCCTTACTGTGACCTCAGAGTGTCAGACCAGCGGAGTCACGTGATGGACAAAGGCTCTCTAATTAACAGAGAGGACTCTGGAAAGCCGCTCTGTAATGAGGCACCATGCTGGACGGGCCTCCAGTGAGGCACTCGGCCCATATGCAAGGCCGGCATTGCAGGAATTTACATACTGCAGGTCAATTGAACATATGCACACTCAAAACTGACTAATGACTTCCACTAGTGCTGTGATTCTATTTCACAGCCTGCTCTCACAATGAGCATAGTATAGAACACTAATGAGCATAACACTGGGAGGCGTATGACTGCAAACATTAATATATGTATCGAGACAAGGGTTCAATATTAAGCCTGGTTGCTGGGGAAATAGGTACAACCACAACATTTCCACAGGTACAACTTCGAACTGCACGACTGAACCTCCCATACAAAGGAAGAGCAGCGTCATATAGTGTGGCTGATCAGCAGGGAGCAAAAGCCAATGTCCAGTAAAGTGCCCATCCTTGTCTTTTTGCCGCACATTTACTCTCAGACAGCTGATGCCCAGAACCTGTAAGGCCACCCATTCACTATTAAACTCTTCCCCCAGCACCCCACAGTTTGGACAGTTTGGGGGCTCGGCAGGGGTGTGCGTCCATCTGTGTGTGGCTGCATGCTTGTGTGCTTGACTGCTTGCGTGTGCGTGCAAGCGTGTAGCTTGCATGCATGTGTATGTATGTGCATGAGAGAAGGGGTTTATGTTGAGAGGGTGGCGGCGAGGAGTTGGAGGGTGTTAAAAGAAGGAGTGCTGGTGGTGGTGGGGGGTGGCTCTTATTTGGCTGGGTGTAAAAAAATGCCCCCAGGTCTCCTGATGGAAGAGACAGGTATTAGCTCTGAGACCTCCATAGTCCCAGCTTGCCATTAGTTTCCTCTCCAGCTGCACCAGGATCCGGACTATGAATCTGCCATGGCTGGTCATTCATCAGTTTCACAGTCCGCACCAGCACACACACGCATTCCAATAACAACACTGTGAAATAGTGAGTGAGTGAAAAAGAGACACAGAGAGAGAGATGGAGTGAGAGAGAGTAAAAGTGTGAGAAAAATATCTTGTCATACAGAGACTTTTACTTCAGCAAGCGTGTATGACCACTACATATACTGTACCTTTGACTCAAATGGGGGTTACATTACCAGTCCAGAGAGAGTGCGTGGATGTGTGTGTGTGTGTGTAGGTGTGTGTGTGTGTGTGTGTGCATGTTTGCACAGAAGCATGCATGACCAAAACGCCCCGCGCTCTAATGTTTGTCTCTGCCTGATTGTGTACATGTGTGGGTGCAGTCTTCCACAAAAAGGTGATGAGACATGATATAAATTAACTCTTGTTTCTGCGCGCTGCCGTTTCGCACAGTTGAGCACTAGCCCTGGTCCCACAGAGTGATGTGGAACTTCCTGTCAAACAGGAAGCATTTAAATGTTGGCTGGAGAGTTATGGAATTGCCTGTGGAAACATATTTGTGGAGGTCAAACTCAGAGGTCAGCACTCCAAGACTTTCCATGTCAAGGTCCTCTCTCATCAGATCCTTCAAGTTTTTCTAGTTCTGCTGGTTTGTTTTAATTGTAATGTTCTGTGATTGGAAATCAAGCTATGCATTGAATATCAGTTACACCATTGCAGACTGCAACTCTCTCTCCTGAAATGTTTGAAATTTAAATATCTTCTTGTTGACGTGCTGCAGTATTTCTCTTTCTATGAAAACAGTGAAAAACAAAACAAATCAATGAAAGTATTCCGTTTCATCCAGAAAACCAAAAGACGTTTTTTTTGCCGCCCTGAATGAGTGAAGGCCACAAGGTCTGTCATGTAGTGTATATGCCAACTCAAAAGGAAGGACAGGTCCTAGCGATTCGGTCGCTTGGGTTGATGTGACCAGGACATGGCCATGGCAGCAGTGAAAGCCCGCTTGAGCCATAGTGACACGTCGTCTCCATCCATCTTCAGTCTGAAACATTTTACGCTAACTGACAGAGCGTGGCGCTTGCTTACCCACCTCCCAGAGGAAATAGTCCAGACTGGTGTCTTCTTGACATGCACTAAAGAGTGAGCAGTCCAGAGGTCCAGAGGGGCATTGTGTATTCAGTCCAAGACGAAAGGTTAGATCCTCTGAAAAGAAAGAGTAGTTCAGTATATATTGTTGAAAGTGACAATGACTTTTTTTGGTGTGTTATTCAAGCAAATAAACAATTCAGCCAATCCTTTCAGATTTTTTTTCCTTGTTGTTATTGTGCAGAGGCTCTATGTGCAGGTATAATGTAGCTGTGTATGTTTGTGTGACTGTGTATCTCCTGTTTTGATCAAGCCTTCATATGGAAGGTGGATTAAATGTACTGAGGGAATACCCCATTTGAATGATCAAAATATAAATCCTGAAAAATAAGTGTGTGAAAAATATAAATTAACATAAGTTTGAAAAGGGGAACAATTCAAAGGTGTTGCTTTTTCTACTTAATTTTCATGCATGTTTTGGTAATTCAAAGAAATTATTTAAATAGAAGATAACTAAAATATTCCAACACAGATGTAACCTGCTCACTGACATACTGAATTTAGTCTACACTTCTGTTCATACCCTGTATCTCGGTCAGGTACCAAAAGAAGGGGGGAGGTAGAAAAGGAGAATTGAGCAGTGGCTGTAGTAATAAATCACAGGATCGCTGGTGACATTCATACAATACGGATACAGTGTTAACTCAATGAGTCGGACAGCCCTAGCCTGTTCCTCCATCCTGACCTTGCCTCCCTGTCGTAATCAATCATGTTGGCACGGCACACACGCTCCTTATTTATTATTACTCTGGACCCGCATGTACAGTAAACAATGAGTAGAATACATTGGAAAGACTGAGAGAGTGGGGTGCTATTATAAGAGAGGAGGTAAAGGTCCGGTGGAATAACCGGGGGGCATATGTGTCCGGCTGGTTGGTTAAAAGACTACTGAACAGGACGGTGAGCAACCACCGTGGCCAATAGTCAGCTATAATGTGCGAAAATGACCAATACTAAGTGCTCATTGCACCAAAAGGGTCACGATATTGTCACTAGTTAAAATTTACAAGTGCTGCTGTATAGTGTCATAATCATGTACTGCCCTTTGTGTAGAGACTGGCTACACAGTTAAAAGGAAGGTGGTGTTAAAGCTGATTTCATGTCTCTGCTTACTTCAAGACCACATTAAGAAACCGTCAGACAGATGTCATTTAATTCCACGCCTTTTGGCTGTTTTCCTTTTAGAAATATTGTAATTTCTTTTCTGTTATTCTCAGGTAGCAGGTGTATATCCTGAGTGACAAACTGCTTTCTTTGTAAAATGAATAGCTTATAAAGTCAGTGTAAATTAACAATGACCCAATGTGAAGCCTTCATAACACCACCATAACAATCCATGAAAGCCGGCCAAGCCAGACGTCATTTAGTCCCATATGCAGCCTATGCAGGGGGCCTGTCTTGGCAACAAAACAGGGCCCCCATGTACAGCAGAGGGCCCCTGAACTCTTCATGAAGGATGGCTGGCTACAAGGAGGGCCGAGGGGGAGTCAGTTTAAAACACATACCATATGCAGTTAGGAAGAGCCTCATTTATCAGCCCCTGATATTCCTGGGTTTTTACACCTCAGACCCCCCAGCATTTTCTCTCCTCCCCTTGGGGTTAGCCACCTCCTAACTGTACACCACAGATGACAGGTCGCTGAGACCTGGCTTTAAGTGCAGACCACAACTCTGATTTGTCTCTCCATTGAAATAACAAGAAATTGATTATGTAAGTGATCTAGTGTTAGGCTGTATGTAATTATGCAGTAAATATGCCATGAACTGAACTGCGCTCATGTTACTATGATCTCTCTTCTTTTTGGGGGGATTTTAGTCTCCGTATTTTTGGGGGTTTCTTGTAAAGTCCATCAACCTCTCCTGTCGCTTTTGCCCTTCTCCTACCCTTCCTGTCCAAGCTCTTCCTCGCAGTTGGACATCATCTGGCCCGTGAATGGCACATTGTTATGCTTGTTCCTCAGTGGCCATCTGAGCAGATGCCAAGAGCAGCCGCAACACTGGTCCCTGCGCAAGGTTGGTAGCTTGCATTCAACACGAGACCGTAAATTACATCCCGCGAACACACAAACACTCTGCGCTCAACTGAGTTTCAGCAGTTTAGAGCACCATTGAAGGAGCATAGCATATCCTGATTTTGTTTGAGTGAAGACCTGTTTCAGGCAGCGGGGGAAGTGGCCCCGTGGTGCATGACCGTGGCCTAGACGAAGAGATCACGCACAGACAGCTGGGCTTTGAACTTCTTACCCCTGCGTTCCTGAGGTCAACAGCTTGGTGGCCGCAAGGGTCAACCAGCAGTAAGAGGCCGTCTTCTAGTGAACTGCCGGACTTGTTTTGACTGAGTCCCTCTGGCACGATTACCCCATAGCGACTGGAGGTGATACTCTTTGGAGGGATCAGGTGAAGCAAAGTTTAGAAATAACATTTGGATTGTATTTATGCACGTTTCTGAGTGTGTGGGAATGGGAAATGCTGCAAATACCCTCTTGAATTGAAAAATGTCTGTTCAATTTAAGACTTAAACAATTAAAAAAGACTTGCCAACAGTATGAGCCTTTAACTGAACAAAACTTCAAACAAAATCATGGAGTTAAGCTTGCTAGAAGTACAGTAAATAACACTATAGATCTAAGATGAGACACAATAAAGTATGATTTGTTATGATCTTGGGAAATACATGGCTCACAATCCAATCAAACATATCACCAAAGTGTGTTTGAGGAAGAATCATCCTTGTTGCGACTCGCTACAGACAATATTTACACACTCAAATCCAGTTAACGGATGCATAGTGGTTCGCTAAGATATATGGGTTACTTTATTCATAGCACTTCAATTACAAAATCATGTATTGGGGGAAGAATAAATTAATAATAAAACCCCCTATCTGAACTTCTAATATTTTGCTTGGCGAAGGGAAACGAATTACCCTTTTCAGAACTGATGATGTATTACTAGCGTTTGATCCTTGGAGGTTTCACCATGCTCACATTCATTACTTTCAAGTGCTGAGGTGTATCTGCAATTAGAAGCACCTTGCAGTGGATTTCTGACACTCCCGCAGACTTGAAACACCAGATCATAGAATCATCACAGCATTATACTGCAGGAGAGGGGACACTGTCTCCTTCCAATGGAGGCTGAGATAGGGGGTGGTGTGGTGGTGGTGGGGGGGGGGGGTGCTAAATTTAACCATGTGCCTGGAAGTGAGCAGAGCCGGTAAGCAAATTAGGAACTTGCAGTA
>JAVQJF010052841.1:0-25501 GCA_036023855.1 Gadopsis marmoratus | reverse complement strand
CCCCCCCCCCCCCCCCCCCCCCCCCCCCCCCCCCCCCCCCCCCCCCCCCACGGCAGAAAACATCATATCTCTTTTCATTCATTATGATCTGGTTTGGTATATTTTTAGCATGATATTTGTTGTTTTTTTTTGTATTTTTCTTGTCATTGTGTTCTCTATAATGAAACTCAGACAAAATGTTGCCTGATGGGAGCATTTTTCCAATAGATTCACTGACTCAATAACACGCACAACACAGAGACAAAGCGGGACGATAAAAGATCATTGAGCAAGGAACCTTCATTTTAACAAACATGTGCAACCGTTTGGTTAATGTTCAGGTAGGAAAAAGAAAGCAACGGACTATTTATGATTTCCCACATTTTCATTCCCTACACGTCTCTTTTCTGCTTTGTTGTCCTGAGTCTAAGTGGGTACTCTGCCTCCACCTGCACGGTCATTGCCAGAATGAAGTTGATGAAAATGAGGACGAGCGTTTGCCCTTGTGTTGAAGTCATGTTAAGTTGTCTTTGCACCCCATTGTATTTCCTCTTTGCCTTACACGACCAAAGGAGAAGCATACGAGCCCAGTGCATCACTGAACAGCAAAACAACACAGGTTGACAATCACAGGTCAAACTGAACTCTGTCCATAGGTATGTGATATATGCTGTACATGTGCGTACTTCAAAAGTAAAAAAAAAATGTAGATTTTACTACCATGTCAGTATGTTTCAGGAGCTGCCATTCTGTATTTGTTAAAAGAAACATTTCACTGTAGTCCAAAACTTATTTAAAAAACAAATGTACCAACTCTTTAAAGAAGAGACATCAAGAAATGAAAAATATTTCAAACATTTATAAACAGTGTACTGCTGGAGTTCTTCTTTAATGGTTTTGGAAAATGAGGTTTAAGGTACAAGAACTACTGGTGCAATAAAGGTTCAAGTACAGTATATGACATTTCAAGGACTGAAAATCTGCAGAAGTGCAAGTATTTAACGCTTTATTTAGAAATCGGACAAACTGCATCTTCTCTCTTAAAGGCATACAGTGCAGAAAAAGCAGCTGTTTACATATTAACAAAATGACCAAATGTCCTAGTCCAACATGAATAAATCCCAATGTAAACTAAAGCTAACTGATCTGTCAAATGAGTCAGGAAAAGCAATGTAAGAATCCTGGTTTGATCCAAGCCAAATGCCCTTGGGACCACGAGTGGCTTATTAAAATCTCTGCTTCGAAAACTCCATATTGATGTGCACTATAACACTCAGACCCATTCGAAAGATAATGATTGATTTTTAAAAAGGAATTTAGTGCGACAAAAATCTAAAGCCACTATAAACCTCTACAACACAAAGTAAAGATAGTGTAACTCTACCTGGCCAAAGTCATATTAACTGTTGCAGGATGGTTTTTTTTTCTGTGTTTTTTCCAAAAGTAGTCATAGGCAGGTGGTGAACGTTGGTGGTTGCTTTTTTCACTGTATGCAGAAACTCGATTTACTGAACAAATGTCAAAGCCCACACCTTTGTACAGTTGATTGGACTCATTCAAATACAGTATATCACACCTTTCTAGGAAAGCTTTGAGCCGAGGTCATTTATTCGAGTGAAGGGTGAGCTAAGTTGGCTTGAGGCTAACACCACTGCTCTTCACCTCATCCCCTTCACACTGCGCCTGATACAGTATGTTCTAAAGACCCATTAGCCCACTGCCAATGGTCAGTGAGGTCAGGTCAGTCATGCAGCTTGGGTAGCATCTGAATATCACCATTTGGCAAGCAGCCACCTGGCAAAGGGACAGGATGGGGGGGTGGGCTAAAGGGAGTTGGCCGGATAGGAGCAATTAGGAACGCAGGCTGGCTCTGGCAGAAGGTGCACAGTGGTGGGTGGGGGGGGGACAAAAGGGAGAGGTTTGGATAAACTCTAAAATAAATAGATAAATGGAGAGAAAATAAAAAAAGAGTAAAGTAGGGCACAAAGGCTGAAAAAACAACAAAAACAAAAAACAACTGAAATCCCTGTTTGAATTGTAATCAGAGAAAACTAGATTCAGGCCCAAATTTGTAAGCAGAGAACAGCAACTCTGCAATGCCAGATCAATACAAGGGATTCTATTCATGCCTGAACCTAAAAGGTGCACACAAATACAACTTTTGATTTTTATTAGGCATCTTTCTTTAATTTTTTGATATTAACAAAAACAATGTAAATAGCAAATTGTGGTTTAACTATTTTCTTGGTATGTTACTTTAAAATATTATTTAAATATGCAGTATTTAAGATCTCACACTGTAACATATCTGTAAAGTTCACAATATGATAAAATAGAAAAACGGTAAATATAACAATTATTGACAAGATCTACCTTTAAGGGGGAAAAAACCTTGAAGTTGACAGAAGTTGTTATTCTCAGTAAAGGATTTATTTTTTAAAAATTAGACAACTGCTATCATTTACAAACATATATTCTATACAAAAGTATTCATCAAAATGGTTGAAGCCAAAAATGGCTTTAAACCACAAGCTTAATTTTATAGACAGAAATTAGTGTTTTGACTATATGATTAATCAAACACAGAGGAGCGACGCCCATTTGTAATTTCTTTGCACTGATTTCTGTTCATTGCATGTTTCAGATCCAACAAAAATGGATATTAACAATTCTGTATGTGTTATGCGGTGTGCCCTGATTGGATAGCAGCTGAAATTGAAACTTTATGGACTGTATCTCAAGATCAAATGCATGATCAATGCATTCAATGAGTTTGTGGATTAGGAACATTCACCGTCAGGGATTAGGTTTTCCAACACGACAAAAGGCTTGCTGAGGGTCTCACAGCTTGGCCTTGCCTGGTGAAACCTGGAGGTTCTGCAGCTTCATAGCCATGCCCATATTGCCAGTGATCTTCATTTTCCCTTTGAGGAATGCCTGGGGAGAGGAAAAAACAAAAGTCGACCTTTAACCTCAACTTCTGCACTGTTAATAATGCTTTTGTCGCTGAAAGATGCATCTCTGATTCACTGAAAAAGAAAACTATTGAAAATGTGACAATTCTTTGTCAAACACAAATCTACTGATATACCGGGGGGGAAAATGCTTTTAAGTGAGTCACTATAAAGTGCAACACAAAATGATGAGCTGTTAACTGCCATGTCTCTGCGCTCTGAGTGGCAGAAGAGGAGACATTTTATTTCTTTGTGTTGACATTTATTTAGCTAATGACATGCACTTCAGGTAAACTCCCACCTGTACTAAAACCATTTAAAGGCTGCAACAGTTTGTTCTGCTCTATTCTCAGTGGTGTCTTAACATACAACTCAAATTCTGAAATCCTTTAATCCATCTTCTCAGATATAAATGTGGCAAGGGCGAACCAAGTTTTCACTTTCTTGGTTTGTTGGATATTTCCGTCGCTGCTGGATGAGCACCAAAGCCAGGGGCCTCATTAGTTTGAGGGCAGGAAACAACCAGGTTCAAATGTTTCTAACAGAATGAAACGGTGGAGCCTTTAAAAATAATGAGTAGGTTTCCAAGAGCTAGCTAGAAGCCCCAAGCTAAACCTGAATCTAGTCGGTTTTGTTTTCAAAGACGAGATGTGTGCAGTTCACCAAAGCCTGGCATCCAGAAGCCTTTAGACAAGACTAAACGTTTACATAAGCACACTGCTCCTGGACAATCAAATCCAAATGAGGCAGTTCAAGTGTCTCGGGGTCTTGTTCACAAGTTAAGGTAAAATGGAGCACAAGATGGACAGACGAACTGGGGCACCATCAGCAGCAATGCAGGCTTTGTACCAGATTTTTGTGGTGAAGAGGCAGCTGAGCCTCAAGGCAAAGCTTTCAATATACCACTCGATCTACATTTCAACCCTCACCTCATGAGCTTTGGGTGGTGACCGAAAGAAAGAGATCGTGCATACAAGCAACTGAAATGCTGCTCCTTTGCATCAAAAGTATGAGTATGAATGTTTGTCTGTCTCTGTGGTTGACTGGTGACTAAGTCCAGGGTGTATCCCACCTCTCGCCCAATGTCAGCTGGCTCCAGCCGCCCGCGACCCTCTGAGGATAAGTGGTATATATGGATGGCAAATTGACTGGTTATGGCTGCACTGGCAGAAATGCATCAATCAAACTTGCACATTGCCAGCAAAACAGCATGTCAATGTCAGAAATTGTTCATATTTCTCAGAGCTCATGGTGAGGGCAGCATAGTTAACACCTACACCTACAGTTAACACCTTTATGTTTGCTGTCGCTATAACAATTCCCCAATATGACTAAATGGAAATGTGTTCATACACAAACCATTCGACTGGATTAAGTTAGTTAACAGGTGGTGATCTGACAAGACAGACATGCATTTAGCCTTTTACAGGAAACAGACAGCTCTCAGAGGAAACAAATATATATCTGTGGGAAGGCACAACAGATGGGTTTGGCAGCCCAAAAATCCTTCACCAGAACAGAGACCAGTTTTTGACTACTGTGGGTTGACAGTAGTGTGTTTAGACATAAATCCAGGGAATCCAGGGTGCTGTTTGGTTCAGCTAAAACCACACTCTGGTGCATTTGCCCCATTTCATGAATGTCTGAGCTGTGAAAGCTGAACAAGTGGACCAAGAATCTTGGTCCTTTTCCAACTGGACCACGGTGCAGTTTCATTATGTTGTGAAAGCAAAGCGAACAAAGTGGTTTTAGCATTAATTAAATTTTTTGTTTTCATAGTTTTGGTTAGTGAAATTATTAGGGAATACATGAATCAATAGTTCAGTTTCTAAGTTTAAATGACCAAAAAACTGAACAGGTAAATAAAGTAAAAGAAAATTAATTAAAAATAATAATAAAACAACTGACAAATAAGTAAATGCAAAATAGAGACAATAAGAAAAATAAATCAAGATGAAATTAAATAGAGAGATGTAATAGTGATACTAAAAATGTACAATAAAAGGATAAGAGAGATGATTAGGGATTGTGAATTCTTAGGAAAGTGAGCTCCCAATCTGAGAAAGTGATATAAAGCCTATATTTATATTTGTAAGATAATTTCATAACCATGGTAACACATATGCACTTCACCATGTGAGTGCAGGGATTTACCAGAAAGTGAGAGTTATGAGTCCTACTCTGTTAATTTTAGCAGAACAAGCTGTGAGTGAAATGAGTGAAATAAAGCAACCACACAGTAACTATCCACCCGTAATATTACGCTATACAAAACGGTTCCTTTCTGTCCAGTTTCTGTCTGTTCTGCAATATTTACGAGGTCCAGTTGCAGTCTTGACTAATAATGCCACCAACCATTTTGGACATAAATAAAATACACACAGTTAATACATAATTACACACCGTTTGTGCGTTCAACTTTCCAGTCATCAGATTCAGAAGATCCTCATCACTCATGGATATGGTGCAGTCTGCTTTTTTACCTAAAAGGAAAAAAAAACATTCAAATATCAATATATCAAATGCATGTGCATGAACCACCTGCTCAAATAATCTATAATGTTAAACATTAGAAAAAATGACACAAAAGGCAAATGCTAGTCACCAATATTACATTGCTCTAGATGGAAAGCACTCCAGAGTACACTTTCCATTAGTGTAAAAACATGCGTCAGTATGCGTCACACAAGTCCAATAAAGTTTCTTTCACTGAAGCAACAATTCAGAAAGCTTCATGACTCATGCTTTTTATATTCTGACTGAAAATTGGCAGTGCCTGTTAAAGCAGGATACAACCTTTTCCATCATCACAAAAACAGGCATGATTTCTGTCTCGGGTACAATGACGACATATCAAAAATGCTTGAGGTATAAATTTGAGGCATCAAATATTCAAATCAAATCAAAAAGTGTAGAAACTGTGCACGTCATGAATTGGTGAGTTAAACCAATGCCTTTCTGACACAATCACAACAAAAAGTGTAAATTGCAAGCTCTAAAAGTCCTTTTTAACCACAGACATATGCACATTGTACAGTATAAGGACTGTATACGTATTGATCCAGCTCAGCACTTTATATGTCAGGTATATAATTTCTTTCCGTCTGCAGCCTAACTCTTTGTACAATTTTTTTTAAAATTGGAAGAAGACAATGTGACGGTGCTCTACTGAGATCCTTGAATAAACATTAGATACAGTTAAATTCAATTTAAGGTATTTCGTAGACTCCCTCAGTGGAGACAAAAGCTATGTGTAAGCTGCATGTGAGATCCTTTGCTCACACCTTGGATGTATTATGAGAACTGGACACTGGATCCAAAGGTAGCGCCC
Source organism: Gadopsis marmoratus (assembly GCA_036023855.1). Taxonomy (NCBI): domain Eukaryota; kingdom Metazoa; phylum Chordata; class Actinopteri; order Centrarchiformes; family Percichthyidae; genus Gadopsis; species Gadopsis marmoratus. Next base: position 19,237 of record JAVQJF010052841.1, on the reverse strand, counting down.
ATTCAGGCCAATAAAAATTCTTCACCTGGCGCATGCGGCAAAAAAAAGATTCTAGCTTCCAGGTTTACTTCAGGGGAATGTGGCCGACTGAATATGCATAGGACTTATATTGTGATGACCTCACAGATTTTTTAAAAATCACTCTTCTTGGCTCAAGGAAAGTTAAACAAATTTAAAACCTCCATGGATCAAACAGTCACAATAGAAAGAGTCATAATTGATCTTGTTCGCAGGTCGGGGTGTCCTGTCAATAGTTTGGGGAAAAATTGGAAGCAAGGCTGAGCTGCAGCGCCCCATCAAGGTCTTACTATACATCCATGGTTCGTGCGCTCATGGATATTTGATTACATTTTATTTGTATTATTTTAATTAAATGCAAATATTTCCCAAAAAATAAATAAGTGAGGCTCCATTTGCTAAAATGAAGCCACGTGATCAGGATAATGCCACATTTCAGCATCCATCGATAGGAATTTGCTTCGGTGAGCTAATGCACAACAAAAGAAAATAACATTTTTAACAAGATTATACTGAGTCAGTTTCTTTAAAGACATCATCATTAGGGGACCTGACAGACAACGAGTGACTGGGCCAACAAGCAGGAATCAGCAAACATAGAATCAGCAAACTGACTCATTAATGTCTGGTGCACGGCAAGTTTGCCAACATTAGTCAACATTAAAATAAGCTTACATAAGCTACTGGTCAAGCCTAAGACTAAGTAAGGCTGTAGCAGCAACCCCCCCCGAGAGTATTGTACTGAGCAAGAGTGCTCATAAATTCAGTTTTTCACTTGCAAGAGGAAGGTTGTGTCATTTCTTCTTTCAAAAGTTACATAGTCGAGCTTTAGAAGCACTTACTTGCCAAAAACAAATGTACTACTGTTGACCATCCAGACACATCTCAGGATTTCCCTGAATATTTGTTTTCATTTCCAAATCATTCAGTCAAATGGAGAGCCAACAGTAACCTCAGAAATAATGGTCTAGATCCAGCAAACATCCCATCTTAATGGAAACAGTGAGGGAGCCATTTATGAGAGGGTGTGTGTGTTTGTGTGGAGGATGTCCATTGCAGCAGCATTATCAGTCTTTAAATCCAAAGGAGACATTTAAAAGATAATTCCAGTTATTGTGATGAACACTGTGTTCAAAACGTAAATTACTTCGATTACTTCACTGATGAGCTTTACTAGACTGTACACTTTACTCCAATAGACAGCCAGACCACCACAGAAATTACTAACATCTCAACCCAAAACGCAAATAAATCTCGACCTTTCAAGTGTATTGCCAAGGTCCCCTCATACTCATCCGAGGGCATTGTAGTTATTTCTCTTGTGAGCTTCAAGGAAAAGCGAGAGTTAAGAAAAGGTTTCCACAGCCTGTTTGGAACATGTTGTACTTCCACAACACAGACTATGAGTATCACAAGCAAGGACTGTGATACACAGGAGTGTGTGGTCTCTGTAAGAAAGAGAAAACCACACTGAAATACATTCTATATTAAATGTTCGACAGACAAAAAGAGCATACGTTGGTGCATGCACACATTGCTGCTGAGAGGTAGATGTGTGGAAATGGGAGACAGAAGTCAGCTTTTTCAGGCTGACTAACATAGAATTAGAGAGTATTAAAAGCAACATTTCTGAGAATCCTTTAGCTCTTTTAGTGAGATATTAATGAACAGTCATCCGTGAGGTGGAAAAGTAGGAACATAAGGCCCAGGGTGAATATTGTAGTAATAAAAAACACATGGCTGCAACAAATAAAGATTTTTTGGCCTTGACAGCAGAGTTAAACATCTGCATGTAGATACATACTTGGGTCGTTGGTGACAGAACCTTTGCCATTTTTCACATCCACGACCCAAGTTGCCTCTTTCCCATCTGGTCCATCCTTCACTTTAAAGACAAACACTCCACCAATCTTCTTGACAAGCTGCTGTCCTTCCTGCAGGGAGACAAGAAGGCTTTTAAGTTCCATGAAATAAGCCTGGTCATATAATGGTCGTAGGCAGGCAGTAATTGCCCACACATTTTAAAATTAAATACTAAAAGCCATCAATTGAATCTGATAGGTTAAAACTAAGATTTAAAAAGTTATGTTTTGATCCCCTGTAATGGCTACTCCATATTCAACGAAATGCAGGTTAATGTTTTCAGTCTTACAAGAAATCCCCTCTAGACTTTCTGGACATGCCTTGTAGAGTCAGACTTATTCTCAGCAATATTGCATGACGGGATTTCTGGCAATCCACATGTGTATAATCCTGCCTCCTGAGGCTTCCAGGCATTTCAGCCTATGGATCACTCCCACATATCATTACTGTGTAAAGTGTCGCTCTGCACAAACACCCAAGGTGTCGGCTTCCGTCACCTGCAGGTTATACAACTGATAGGTTCATGATAAATCCCAGCCTCAGATGGTTTTTGAGGCGGTCTATGTCCATAAAAAAAAAAAGGTAATTTTGGAGTCAACAGTGCCTTACAATACAGGCATTCATAAATAAATGAATATATTCTAGCACAGTTGGGGAGCCTGGGTGTTCCTTGTGATGAAGTCTACATTTATAAAAGGAGGCCCCAGATAACAGCCTCAGTAATGCCCATTAATGGCTGGGCCACCTGATCTCTTTTTCTGGTATGTCAAAGCACAATTATTAGACTTGAACACAAGGTACAACTACTGTTGACCACATTTCACGTGTCATGCGACTATTAGTCATGTCTACAGACCGTAGGATAAAACAACTTCCAGTTAAACACAAATTACATACAGTACACTGTCAGTGTTGAACAACAGGTTTTATGTTTTTCATTTAGAGTTGTCAATTATTGCACTTCCAAAGCATTGCTGTTGTTGTTTTATAGTGAAATTACATATGATACCTTTATAAAACAACGGACAATGTAAGTCCATGGTAGCTATCATAGCTACATCCGAGTAACATGGAACAATCAGTAGACTGAAAGAAAGAAAAGGGAACAAAGAAAATCAAAAGCATGGAAGCTTTTAATTGGATGCAACCAGACTGATCCCATAAGACCAAACACAGAATAACTAGAGTAAGGTATGAGGGGACCCTTTGTTGGCAACAGCATGCGGTTATACCTCATGTAGATGATTTTCAATCTCCTTGAAGATAGGGTATGCTTTAAAGTCCTCCAGACTGCTGCCTGAGCTGGTGGGAACTGCAGCTACGTGGGACCTGTGGGAAGCAGAAAAAACAGCAACATGCAAAGATCTCACACACACGATATGAAAAAATGACTTTACTTCTCTGAAGCTTCACCTTGATTCAGTTCCATGTGAGGTTCTATGAATCTCAAATTTCTAATTGTTATGTTGCACAATAGGAACAGTGGATAAAGAAATGTACTGCATCTACAGCAGCAAAACTTGTTATAATGGAAGGCACAATGTGAGTCAACATAGGACACATAACAATGTGGGTATTTAGTACAGAAGAGGAGAATTGTGCACAGACTGGAAAAAGTAGGCACTGCATTATATTTTATTTGCATAATATTTTTTTACCTCCTATTCACATGACTAAAAATCAAATTTCTCTTCAGCACAAAGGGCACACTGACAGACAGACTGATTGAATAATAGACCTATGAACAGTTACATGATATAGAAAGAAATGTCATATGACTTATTCCTTTGGCGTATTGGCCAGAGGCAGATCACCTGAATTTTATTGCCAGCAAAAATGGATCACTTATTAAAACATAATTCTACATAAATGATCTAAACTGAACTGACTCTTGGTAACTATTTCCTCACCTGGCCCCCTGAGGGAATCCCATCCTGTAGAGAGCCACGACCACAGCGCCTCCTAAGCCAATGTTGTGCTGCAAGGCCACTTTTGCCCCTGGGACCTGCCTCCTGCCGGCCTGCCCTCGGAGCTGCCAGCACAGCTCGGCACACTGGGCCAGACCTGAGCGAGCACAAGGAGGGGCAGAAGGTGGTTATTGGTCTTCTTTGTAACTATGTAGCCACGATAATGAAGGCTTTTTAACTTTTACACCTTAACGATCTGATGTGCCTTGACCTTTTGGGAATTCATTAATTGTCTTTCTTGTGGACATTGATTTACTCTTTGTGTGTAAAGAATCTGGACTTCATGTTAAAGTTCCCCACCGATCAAAGATGTTTTTCTTCTTGTTTTTACAGTTGAATGTTTGAGCTTCACTGTACAAAATGATGCCTGTGCAGAGTTTGACACTAGAAGGATGTTTTCTCATTCATCTGCTGAAAGTGGAAAGTTTCTATGTGGTCACTGAAAATCCCATTTTCAGAAGGAAAAATGGAATTCAGACTCAGACAAATTGAGTTGCAGTCAATAACAGAGTATGGCTACAATGCCGTTATGTCTCGGACGCCAAAAGCATTCTGCGAGTGAACACAGTATCCTTACTGAGAGGGGTGACAAGTTGACTCCTAATCTGACAACTCACTCCCTAATCTCACCAGGGACAGCTCCTGCGCTAGCGTTGTAGCTAAGTATTTCATCCCATCTGCTTAACAAGCTTTTGCATTTCTCCATTATCCCAGTAAGCCAAAGGAATTAAGGGTAAAGACCTCTTCATGGTGCGTCGACGCACATTCTGCAACACTCTAAATGAGGACTTGTTTGTGTGAATGCACTTTTGTCTAAATGCCAATTGGAAGATTTACTGCATTGTCCACAAAGCTATTTATCAAAATAAATAAAAATATAATAAATAAAATAAAATAAATTACCTCAGATATATAATATATATATATTATTATTATGTATATATTATATATATTCCATTAAGTGATGATCTCAAGCCTTTTAATTTCTAAAGGGTAAAGGCACCTGTTTATTCACCACATACCACCACAGACTTAGTTTACCCAGCGACTGGGGCACTCGCACACCGGGAGAGTGACCCAGGAGATGGAGTATTGGTGACATGAATGGGGAACGTAATTGCAAAAATACTGAGGCAGATGGTTGAGACTGTGATGTATGAAGAAAGCAAAGACAGAGGGAAAGATGATACATCAAAGAAAAGTAAGTCTGACAGTGGCAAATCTAATGGTTAAAGGAAGGAAAAAGGAAAATACTGAACTGTTTCACCCCTTTGTTATTCCCATCTGTGTGTGTGTGTGTGTGTGTGTGTGAGATTGAGTGCACAGGAAACTAATCAGCTGTCATTGTGTCATTATGAATATGAAAAATATTAGATCTGCCAGGAAGATGATTAAGGCCTGGTGAGTCTGCTCTCACATGCTGACTTCAGATCGCTCTTCCAGGTGGTCATCAGCATGAGACACGTGCCACCTGCTGGCCACTGCGAAAATTGTCTGACAAAGTTTGAAGATACACCCCGTCGCAATAAACACAATTGCTTATATCTTCTGTACAGTGTAGGCAAGTCCCATTCATCTGCTGCTCCAAACCAGCTAAAAAGAAATGTTAGCTGCAAATGCATTTTGACCCTGATCTGGCTTTTTCCACTCCTTTGCCAGACTGGAGTATGCAATACAGTAAGTGACAAATGGTTTTTGTCAGGAATCAGAGAGAGGCGCAGCATACCTGTGGCACCAAGAGGGTGTCCTTTAGAGATGAGACCACCACTGGGGTTGACCACAAACTTGCCTCCATATGTGTTGTCCCCTCTGTCAATCAGCTCTCCAGCTTGACCTGCAGAGGTTGTGAAACACTTAAGATCACAAAACAGTACAGAGTGAAACTTACAGTATATTATCATTATATGTTAAAGTAATATCATCAGTGCATTCATGGTAATAACTAAGCACAAAAAGGAATTAAAAAAGGATCAATTAAAGGAAGATCCCCTTTGCATTTGTTTATTTCTGTTGGGGGACCCATCCACCCTGAAAGACACACTATTCCCTCTATACTGAATGGGTCCAGGCTGCCATCGTGTTGGGTTGGACGTAGGCATGTACCATCAATGACAGACTAGTATAATTTGCTTACTAGGGTGGCAGCATATGAACAAGAATCCTTCTCTCTGCTGGGCAAAATAGAATGGTGTTATATCAAATGGGAAAGGTTTCTTTACTACATTAATGACCCTTAAAAGCAAACCAATGGCTTAGATCGTTTCCATATGCACACACGCACGCCCATGTATTTGCAATTTACTTGGTCCAAACACATAACTTTATGACCACTGACAGGTGAAGTGAAGAACATTGTTATCTCGTTACAATGGCACCTGTCAGTTGTGGGGGAGGGGGTATATTAGGCAGCAAGTGAACATTTTGTCCTCCAAGCTGATGTGTTGAAGGAGGAAAAATGGTCTCTAGACCCCAATCAAGAAATTAATCATTATAATATGAGCTGATGAATGTTAACTGAGACAACATATTCTTCCTGGCTAACAGATTCAATTTAAACTATTTTAACATTGCACAGGGCAATTTCTGCAGGCAAAGGCATGACTCGGTAAGTGAGAAAGTATCACAGTTTCAGTCACTCATACACCAAGTAAGCATTTTCCATCTCAGACAACGAAGCTTTTCAAAATGATCTCCATAGTGGTTGAAATTGATTAAATCAGCATAGACACAAAGTGCAGCCTGAAACTGGAGGCTGCTCTACACTATATTGTCACACACGTCCGTCCACTCAGCTCAGCGTAGCTGTCTCTATGTAGGAAAAAAAATTGCATTTGTATATAAGCAGAGCCTGGCCCATTTTCATGTGTATGTGAACTTCTAAACGTAGAAACTGAAATTCAGGCGGGAAAAGGACAGTGGGAAAATGTCCTGCTCTAATCCACCGACAGCCAAGTTTTCAAACAGCTGGGTGATAAATTGGGGTTTTAAGAGCTGCAGTCTCACCCTCTGGGCACAGCCCCAAAGCCTCATACGTGATGAGCTCATTTGGAGAGAAGCAGTCGTGCAGCTCGACCACATCGACATCACTGGGCTTCAGACCCGCAGCTTCGTAACACTTTTTGGCAGCCAACCGAGACATGTCATATCCCACCTGCACAGAACAAAAACAAAACATAAAGAACCATGATTAGGAACTCATGTAAGGAAACAATTCATCAATCATGATGAAGTTATCTTCCAGCTTCCAATACCTCATAAATACTTGAGGCTGTCAGGAGGGTTAAAACTACAGCTGGTAACTTTGTGATAAGACAAAACTAGTGAAGTTATAAAAGAGCTTTGTTGTTCGAGGATGTTCTTCTCATGAATTGCCTGGTCTATGGACACCGATCAGCCTAAGGTGCCATTCAGTCAGATAATTTCTTACCATCTTAATGCAGCTGTTTTCTTCAAATGTGGAGGCGAGATCAGTCACCATCTCTTGGGCCAAAATCTCCACTGCCTGGTTCTCCAGGTGGTGCTTCCTGACGAAAGCCTCGCTGGCCAAGACGGCTGCACCAGCACCATCTGATGTAGGGCTGAAGAAGAGCAAGGCAAACGGACATTGGTTGCGTTAGGAACTGGATGAAATACAATTAACTACTACTTGCTTGCCTCTGTCCTGGCATAGAGAGGCTCTTACCAACACTGCAGCAGAGTGAGGAAGTCAAAAACCTTCCTGGAGTCCATCACCTGCTCCAAAGTGTACTGATCCTGGAACTGGGAATACCTGCATGAATGTGGACACACATATTTAAGAAAAACTGGAATATAAAATAAACGTATGGAAATTTAAGGATAAGAAATAATCTGATTGGGTTGAACTGTGACTCACGGGTTGTTGGTGGAATGCTTGTGGTTTTTCCAGGCAATTTTGGCAAAGTGTTCGGGTTTTGTGCCTGGAAGACAGCCAAACATTGACACTAACTGAAAACTGAACTCAATGCAAATGAGTTCACACAACCATCCCTTTTCATGCAGCACATACCATATTTCTCCATGTGCTCCCTGCCAGCATTGCCAAACATCTGTGCAGCTGCTGGAGCTGCCACCATCCCATAGCGGTTGATCATCACCTCCATGTGCTTGTCCATGGGATTGGTCCTGTCCATAAACTAGGAACAATAACATTTTACTTGTTTTTTCGCCTTGTAAAAAAGACAACTTAAGCACAGAACGACAGTACAGTTTGGTGAATTTGCATTTAGGCACAAACAAGCTGGGATTTATAAAATTGTACTGTGTCAGAAACCAAACACCCCACAAACATCTGGAGGGAGATTCCACATCTGTAGTGTCTTATGATATAGTAATGCATGTTTTGTTGAAATAGATACTGGTATATTTCTATATATTTTATGTTTTGGTTAGAAGCAAAAATTAGAGAAAGAAAATCATTTTGACAAACTGCTCAGCCTCTTTGTTTTCGAGGTTCTGCCCCCTGTAATGGGGTACCCTCAATAACAATAAGCAGCTAATGGAAAGCAATAATAGCTGTAATGAGCTGTATCCCTTCAATTTATACAGGGGCAGAGGACGAGTGTAAACCCCAGCTGACACTGTTTTTCAGCAAGAACCATGCTGGTTGCTAAAGGAGGTGGACACAATAACAACACCTTCATGGGGGATTGCAAGTTATGAAGTGTTACATTGTCCACCTTCCTCTATGTCAACAATATAGTTTTATACCTTTGAGGACAAAGAGCCCCTCTCCATCCTCTCAAAGCCGAGGGCAAGCACACAGTCCACAAGACCTGCAAAAGTAGGTAAGAAGTGCTTATCTGTTTCACTTACATACCAGATCATGGATTATGATGCAGAAGTTGTTTAAAACATTTCTATGGACATACTGTCTTCTGTTGTGAAAACATTACTGTCATATATATATCATTATTGGAATTCACTGAAACCACCCTTTGATATCCGTTACAGAGCAAACTGAAAGCTTTTTACAGCCTCCTTTTAAAGAAAATATATAGATTTTGATCACTTTCGAGGCGTCCTGCTTGACTCACCTCCTTGAACCATCTGCCGTGCCATGAAGATAGCAGTGGAGCCTGTGGAGCAGTTGTTGTTGACGTTGATGATGGGGATCCCGGTCAGGCCCAGGCTGTGGTAAATGGCCCTTTGCCCACATGTGGAGTCCCCTGAGGGAATACGATCAAATTATGAGACGTTTGTCCTTATTTCTTTTACTTACTCAGGTTAATTACTGTATAATACAAGAGATATGTAGTTTTTCTTTCATGACCAAATGCATTTTGCTTGTTAAGGTGTATGTTTATAGAGACATAGTATATAAGACGGTACAAGAGTGAGTGATGAGAGCATATACTGTATGTACATATTGTACAGAATATCAAAGTTGGTACTATTCACTATTTTAGTGGACAACATGTAACATTTTACTGAAGACTTAACAACAAGGTCTTACCATAGACGTATCCGACACAGGCTTGTTCAATGGCAGAATATGGGATTCCTGCATCTGCGAGAGCGTTTTGCCCTAAAATACAGTAATAAAACACTTCATTACATGTTATACCACGAGATCCATCTCACAGATATTCAGATATGGTATCTTTTCAGTGACTGAACGACATCCATATTCTGAAAAAGATCATCACCTGCTTCCTTGGCCATATCAGGGTAATCATAGTCACCTCTGGCTCCAGGTTTGTCAAACTGCAGCAAAAATACAGAAAAACATGAGAGACGATGGTGAGTGCCACTGAACATAAGCATTCACTGATCATCTTTTTTTCCTGTTATTCTTTTGCATCAGCAAATATTTAACTTTATTGACACAGTAACCATTGCATAAGAATAAACGTTTGGACTGTTGGTCAGGCAGAATTTGAAGATGTCACCTTGGACTCTGGGAAGTTGTGACGCATTTTTTTCACAATTCTTTGACATTTTACAGACTACCGGACAATCGACTGATTGAAAAAAAATATTCTGCAGGTTAATCAATGAAAATAATAAATAATCTTTAGTTGTAGCCCTACTTGGAAGGCAAATACACAGATAAAACAATCTATTGAGCCCTGTGTGCAATAAAAATATTTTATCTTATAATAATTATTTGAAAAGGTGTAAAACACATGTTGTAAACCTGCTGAGGCAGGTATTTTGAATTAAAATCAACAATTGATTTTAGGACTAAATATTTCCTGACATTTTGTCAACATCCCCCTCACGTTTGTTTTGTAAGTTTGCAAATTAAGTTGTAACCTCAAGAATATTAAAATCCAAAACGAACATTAAACAGAAAAGGCAGTGAAAGGACAAGGCAGACAAGGCACCGACATTAAGTGTTGGACAGCACATGTGTAGGATTGGAGGTGAAAGATAAGAGAAATATTGTCTGTGTACTATTCGCTCTGCTACTGAGTGTGACAGGGACATCAGGCTTGTACAGTGGCACTGATCACAGATTCATAATGACAGTATTCTCATAAATCCACATTAAACTGACATGATCTCAGTTGATCAAATACATAAACAGGTGCAAAGAGAACATTTCCAACTCCACTAAAAGTTAAACATCCAGAGGCCTTACAGCTCTTCATTTGCAACTTGTCTTGAGACTTTCCGTCAGACTTGACACTAGCTGAACAGCTTTGGAGCTCATAAAGTTAGCAGCCTGCTGGAGGGAACATGACCCTTAGTCCAGCTGGCAGCTCTGTTGACCATGAACTATGGACTCAAACTGTAGGCATGAAAGGCATGAGATACGGACCAATGAACGTTTAAACATTAAACCCAGAACTAACTCACGAAAACCGACAACTTTAAAACCAAAAGATGCAAACATAAACGTAAACTGCAGCAATGTTACCTTGTGTGGGCTAGCCTAGCTAGCTAATGTTTACAATGTGTAAGTTAGTGTCAGCTGTGATACAGAGCTAACTGACACAATATGGGCAATATGGGAAATTGCTAACACCGTGGACTGTTAGCTAACTCTACCATTAAAATATAAAAGCTGACGTTTTTAAGTGGAACATGTTCAATGCCCTGCAGTCTGGAGTTAGCGACTAGCTACTATGCTAGCCTCAAGTCTTTCACAGGGTCCTTCTTGTCGTTTTGTAAGTATTACATAATAAATGTCAACGGTATTACCTTTGTCATGCCCACGCCGATAACAAACACCCTGTTCTTCTTTCCAGGTACCATGGTCGCTTCTCTTCAGCAGCTGGGCCAGACAGAAGTAGGCAACAGGCAGGCATGTGACAGTAGCACTGACAGCATCCAGCTAACTCCCCATGAAGCAAAGATCGTGTGTCCAAGTTGATGCGTCGCTTGATTGGGAAAAAACTAAACTTTTTTATGTCTACTAATTTCGCGCGTGCTGGGGAGAGTTATCCTAAAGACAAACATTGTTCTCCTAAAAAATCTTATTAAAAAAACTTTTAGTTGCGTTGACAGATTTGTCATGTGTCTTTGGATGCACCTTGTGCAAGTGACTTTTAGCTGTCGGTGTCAGGCTCTTTTTCCACAGATGAACCAGGTTGACAATCACTTTCTCCAGTGAGGGTTGACTCCATTATAAATTGGTAAATCATTGGTACTTGAACATATTGTACTACATGGGCCTGTTGTAATGTGCAGTAATATTTTAGGCACTCATCTGTCCTTTGTATTCAGTCCTATTTAGAATTTTTTAAAATACACTTTTCCCTTGATGCTGTGTTGTGCTTTGGTGTTATGTGGAAATGTGAAATGTGGTTGACCAGAGGAAAGAATGGGGAAAGTATATCCCATCAGACCTCTTTTTTTGTGTGTGTGTGTGTGTGTGTGTGTGTGTGTGAGAGATGTGACAATAAAAATAATTAAGAACCCCCCCACCCCCAACTCGCACTGCATTTCAGCAAACTGTCCAGCATGAAACCTAGAATTAACAAATGGCTGTAGAAAAATAATTAATCCCAATTCGCTTCCCACTGTACATTGATGGCAAATTCTGGGCAGCTTTACGGTACCTTGAAATGCTAACAGAGTGGGAGCTCTTCCATTTCTTCTCCTTGATGAAACAGTCCCCTTCAGTTCTTTCCAATCAGCTGATGGTGCTCATTTAGTATGAGACAACCTTTGCATCATTGAAGAGATTAAAGTTTCTTGTGACACGTTTTGAACTTTGTTGTCTCTGAGATTGGTTTTGCTATTATAGTGCCCTACTACTATAGGCCTACTGACCACTGAAATTGTAATTAAATGCACAAAGGAAAAAGCCTGACTCAAAATTTTCACCTTTCAATTTTATTGAGGCGGTGAAAAAAAAAACCCTTGAACATGTGGATTCATCCAAGACGTGTATGGATAACCTGTGGTGTTAACCCACACCTGCTTATGTTCATCATCAACCAAACCATGCCACCTCAGCATCTGAAGCATCCTTGATGCCAGGAAAGAGGCCTGAGGATGTTCATCTGTAGTGTTCATTCACCCATCTCTGAGGCTCATCGCATGATTACATCAGCACTTGATGATCTGGTGTGTGACCTCATATATTCCCACCGACTTGCTGACTTTCTCATCGTAGTCTGTCCAGTCCTGAAACGTACAAGAACGAAGGTTTGTCATGTTAGACACATAAGAGGCTGTCACATTCTGTCAACACAAAACTTAAAATAAAATAAAAATCACTGACTGAAGAAGCAGTACACATTATGAATGAAAGAACCTGCAACAAAATAACTACTGGCATTCAAATTAATGATATCCAACAGTGTGGTATCAAAGACTGAAATTCTGTTTCAATTCAAATATTCTCTGAAAAGTTAACATTCATGCAACAAACTAAACAATATCGGACATACTCTCAGACACAAGTTGTTCCCACTGCACTTACTTTTTCTTGTAGGTTGATTTCAGGAAACTGTGTTCCAGACTCTTCTCCTTGTGCAGCAAAGCCAGCCTGAAGTGAATTTTTTTTTTTAAAGGAAGAAATGGAAAAGAACCACAGAATATGACAATATTGTCCAGTTTTGACTCACGGGCATTATACTTTTTTCCACAGCAAATATCTTGACTCAGCAGGGAGCACAGGTGTATATCTAATAACATTAATTGATTTCATCCAATTTAGGTTTGCTAATTAAGTGCTCCAGTGAGTCAGCATGTTTATACCAGAGCCAAGAAATGTGCACACCTACATGGAATGCAGCAGATGGCTGAAATGCATTTAGCTGCTTCTGTTTCAGAGTCCTGTATTGTGCATGCTGCCTCTCTGTCATGGACATTTGAATAGAGTGGAGCCATCGTATCAATTTATTAGTAGCACCTGCACATTTTCTACAAGTTAAAATGTCTGCTATGAAAAAGGCCTGTGCTACACACATTGTAAAACTCATATCTGTTCAAAAGATTCTCACTTGTGGTTGAAAGTCAACAGGCTCCAGACCTCGACACTCAAACTGCACCATCGTCTTGAAGCGTTCGCTGTTCTCGGCCTTCGACCCAGCAAATATACAGCAGCATTAGAGAGAGAGATGCACACTGTTAATGGCTGAAAAAAGAAGCACCACTTAACACACTGTCCATCCTGAAGGTCAGATTTCTGCATATGTTAATAGGGATTTCTAAAATCTCTTGGAAGTGTGTTATTTTCAGAACTGAAAAGACACAACCAAGGAAACACAAAAGGCAACAATGGTTTCAGAAAACTATTACAAGTATAGGTTCACAATAAATGGGGAATAAACACTTGGAAGTGCATTAGAATAGGAATCTCTTAATAGATTCCTAACTGTCAGGCTGCATGAAAACAGCTGTGACTGCAGAAGAACCAGGATGTTTGCTTACATTATAAGGTGTGATCGTGTCTCTCAGGATGTCTGCAAGGAAACAGTTGATATATGTTACACTTCCACCAGAATTTTCTCCCTTAGAAAATTAAGACAGAGTAAACCAAATGGCATGCTAGTGCGAACCAATTGAATTTTCCCTGGCACAAAGTTTACACTTCTGCACCATGCTGGCACTGCCTCTTCCTCCTTTTAGTGGCACACTCTCCTATGGAACCATTAAAAAACACACACACACACAAACAGGTTGGATACTGCGTGTGACAATGTGTACAAAGTTTGAAAAACAAACCTGTATGGACACAAAGATCATTTTTGTTCTTACCGCTAGGGTTACATACTGCCATTTCTCTGGGACCTCTCCACAGTTTCCACACTTCAGCTGAAGCAAAGGGGAAAAGATAGAAAAACATTGCCTGTGTGAGTGAGACAGAAAGTGACACACGTCGTAGGCTAGAGAAAATATACACAGAGAGGAAAATAAGATGCTATACTAATATGCCAAGAGGTGACCTAGCATGCTAGCTTGACAGCCCTCATACCTTCAGAAACCAGCGGAAGTCGTCGCCCAATGGTCTCACGTTGGTGACATTCTCCAAAGTGGCTTTGAACTGGAGCCCAAATTTCTGTCACGCGTTTGACAAAAGGAAATGTTAAAATTCACCCAAAATGAGCTCAATTGCTTCACTGTTTACATCAGAAACATGCTGCAGCGACACGTACCACCATCTTGAAGCTTCCCCTCTCTGACGACTTTTCCTGCTTCCTTCAGGTACGCCTCGTAAATTCTGGCTTTCTGAGCCATCAACGACTTTACTTTTGCTGGTGGCGTTAGCTACGTGACACAGTAGCGTAAACAATAGTGGCACCTTGACGGCTGTTTCGGTTTAGGAAACCGCACCGCTTTGCTTTGGGAATAATGTAGCTGAAAAATGGATGTGTGAATATGTCTATCATGCTTGCAATACATTTATTTTCATGAACTGGTGATTTTATACCGCACACAGTCATGTTGACAACCAAGCGTAGTGTGTCAGCTTTGTTTTTATTTTTGTATTTTTAGTTTTCAGGACGATTACACACATCCAAACGTTCACATATCCGTCAGCAGTTGACTGCTCCCTCTAGCGGACACACCAAAAGCAACATGAATGCCCTACTTACTGGTGCACAATGCAACACTCATGATACAGTCGCACATTCATGTAAATCTCATCAAAACATATTTACAAACTATACCCAAATAATTACTCTTCAGACAGGGACACAATGCATCATCAGTTTATTGATCATTAAACAATTGTCATTCAGTTATAAATCATCCAACAGCCATTCAGTACAAATCACTCATCCAATTGCACCATACACAACAAATACAAATACAAATACAAAAAATACAAAATTGGTTCATCAGTTTTTATTGTAACCTCAAGTTAGAACAGAAACTGGTTTCTCGTGGATACTTACTGTACATAAGATAAGATAAGATAAACTTTATTAATCCCACAGGGGGAAAATATATGTTAACCTGAGGCAACTTTGCAGAGGCATTGTGGTGGGTGACTAACAGCCACACACCTGCGAAAACCGATATTGCTGTGGCATTGAACACCCTGGCATTTCAAATCAAAATGGTATTATCAACCTGAGCACTTGTGTAAAATCTACAACCGGACTCATTCTGTCACGTGAATGCAAGCAAAGCCATCTAAATTGGGTTGCAAGTAAATTATATATCCAAATTGGAATAGCCTAATGCGTTAAATCATTTTGACTCACAAACGAGGAGTACTTGTATGAATGACTTTTGATTGGGACAGTCGTACATCAGATGGCCACTATTTGGAGGGCCCATGCATCCCAAAAATGTAACAATACCCACAACACTAGCCCAAGTTAATACAGTACACAGTCGAACCTTCCATCCTTTGGCTTCCTTGGTCTGGTGGTCACATTACTCTGCAGGTTTTAATCAGTACTGAAAAAAAAATCATCTAGTGTGTTACTACTGTAGACGTTATACAGAATCAATGTTGTGGACACTTTGTGTAGTAAACAGACTTCTAGTGTAAAACATTACACCACACAATACGACGAGGGAACTTAAAACACTGAAAAAAGGGATGGATCATTCCCAAGATCCTGGTTTCTTCAACTCATCTTCTAACCCACATCCTTTTGTGTGAGTTTGGAACACACACAAACATTTCTCAGACATTACAAAAAAAAAAAAAAAAAAAAGTACTCCCTCTTTTATTCATTAACGGCATGAATTTCCATGGAGCAGCAGGGGATACATAAAAACCAAAATGCAATCTGGGAGGAAAATGCATCAAGTCAATTTTAGAAGTTTTAGAAGAGCTCTCTTTTACCCTCCTGACAAAAAGCTAAATCCCAAGATCAACAATTACAAGGAAAGTAACTAATAAGATTAATCTGTAATAATAAAAAGGCATTTCAAATATGTTTTGCATCTCCCCCCCAAACACAGTGATGCTTATGCGACAAGGTCAATGAGGCCGGCTGCTGGATTCGGAGGTCCGCTGCTGACGTGGCGTAGTAGTGTGGCCGTCCGTGCAGTCCTGACGCTTGCTTGGGCCGCCGTTCAGAATGTCTTGGATGTGCTGTACTATCAAGTTGATGGCCACTGCAGGAAACAAAGAGGAAGAAATGGTGATTCAGACGATTTCAAAAAGTACTCCACCGATTTAGTACCAAAACTGATACAACAGATAGCAAAATTTCAACTTTTTTTCCCACAGTCCTCAAAACCTTGTTCCTTCATTAGCCACAAACATCTCAAGCAGACATTAGGAGTGGGCTACTTTAACTCCACACGGCCAGATTTCTTTCCTTTTCAAATCTTGTCTTCCCAACTCAAATGAATGCAATGTGTGTATATTGTATAATCCATACCATGGTTATGTGCTCCTCGTGGAATAATCACATCTGCATACTTCTTTGTCTAATAGAAATAAAGACGAGGTCAGTGCTCACGTTACTGGCAAAACATTTTTCTGATGATCAGATGTGTACAGATATGAGGGCACTTTACAGTCAATAAAATAAATCTCAGCAGTGGAGCGCTGCTCCTTGTTGGACAACGATGTAAATGGAAAAACTAAAGCATCTGTCCTAATTGCAGATGCTTGTGAGTACGGGTTCGTCACTTACTGGCAAACAGAACTCCTCAAAGGCCGGTTTCACAAAAGTGATGTACTGAGCCAGCACTTGCTCCAGCTCTCTACCACGCTCACTGATGTCTCTTAACACTGAAACAGAAAGCACAAAAAAGATAAGACATAAATACTAGCAATGTAACAAAATGTTTACAATACATATGTAAAAACCTACTATCGTATTCACCACTAGTATTCAGTGGTGACTATAAAAATTTTCCTGCTGCAACAAGTCTACTTGTGCCTTTTATCAACAGGATTACTTTGGTGTATCGTTAAACTAAAATAAAGGTGGTGTACTACTCAATCATCATCTACTACAATCATTACAGGGACTGTAGCTGTGGACCCAACTCTCACCACACACCTCGGCGTGAGAGCCGTGTGTCCGGATCTGTGTCAACAAAGAGCTTCATCTGGAACAGGTCTCTGATTTCCTTCGAGTAGAACGCGAGGATGCCCTCAAACAGGACCACATCGGCGGGATACACCGTAACAAACTCCTCTTTCCTGGAAGGTCACACACAGATGAGTGCTCTCCTCTGTCAGTGACAGACATTTCAACTGAAATTATTTACCAAAATTAGGTTCAGGAACCTGCTTTAATGTGATTAAGTGTCTATTCTGCAGCCAACTGGCAACTGTGACATGCAACAGGCGAGGGGTGCTCACCTGGAATGAGTGACAAAGTCATAAACTGGGATCTGGACCGTCTTCCCCTGCAGGATCTGTGTGAGTGTTTGCATGACCAGGTCATTGTCAAAGGCATCTGAGGACAAGAAAAAGGGTAAACTGCTCAGTCGTGGTGTTCATATTAAGAAAGGTCATATCATTTAACCCCAGTTACATCAGCATGACATGCGTCCATGGACATGTGGGAACCCCACACTGCACGGTTGGTAACCTAGGAAGCCCTTCCGTGTAGCAGGGGTTGGGTTCAGCACCTGAGCCTCGGAGCAGCTGCCTCGGAGAAAGGCCTGCCGACTGTGATTATTAAAAAAAAAAAAAAATCAACTGAAAAAGGAAGCAGGAGCTATAGGGGGCAAAGTCCGACACCAAAAATGGAGTCTATGCATCTGCCAAAAACACACTGGAATAAATGATCAACGTGGCAGCAAAGCATGCTGCTGAACACAGGTTTGTTTTAAACCATTTGGCTGCTTGAGTTTGCAAGTTTGAATAATAATTTTCTTGAGGCAACTAAAATCTGGGATATGAGTGGCAAACGTGTGCCTCCTGCAAAAGCCAGCTCAGGTGCTGAACCCCCCACATGGTGCATGAGCTGTGCCACCAGCATACCTGGGTGATCAAAGTTGAACTGGCCCTTATTAGCCTTCGCCTTCTGCTCTGGAGTCAGCACCTTGTAGAAGCTGTCCTGGCCGAGGATGGCCACCTGCCGCTGGTGGTGGTCGATCTTGTTCTGGCCCAGCAGCTCCATAATCATCTCGCATACAGACGACTGCAGAAACAGAAATTTGACAAAATTAAAAACAAAAAAAAAAAAAAGAATTGAGAGCAGGTCACAGGATGGGGAAATGGGACGACTGAGCATTAACAAAATATGAATGACCGCACTGTAATAACTGCTTTCAATTCGGCCCACGACAGTTTTGTGTTAAACTCATATTCATCCAAAAATTGGTGTGGCTGGGTAACATCCCACCCTGTATGAGGTCAACACATTCGCAGGTGAACCACAGTGGCCCACCACAGTCGCACCCACTGACCTTCCCACCTAAATGAATCTCATACCCAGCGCTGACAGATTCCGCCAGCGGCCGGAGGCTCGCCTTTGTGTGCAGGAAATGGTGCTACAATGAATTTGGACGCCGGCTGTATCAACACACTCAAAGTGCAACCGTTTCATATAAAAAGGACCCGAGTGTGAACACATCAAACGGTCCGATCCACACTGAGACCAACTACAGCATCATCTAATTTACATGTTAATGCTCAAAGTTTAAGCGGCCTGGCCGATAATTTATCCAGAAATATTCTGACAATCCATTGTTTTTGTTCAGAAAGTGTTTCTCTCACGAGTGCTGTCACTTTATTTAATATCAGTGTAGAAAGATGTATTTGGTCTCTGTTGGAATAAGCAGACCGACCATCCAACCCATGAGCTGTCAACTTGGTGACTAAAGAATGATCTGGTCTGGCGTGAAGCAGTGGCGTGTCCAGACATTTTTTACTGGGGTGGCCCAAGTGGGGCACTGAATTCTACAGGGGGAGCATAAATTCTAATGGACCTCGGACCCTCTTGGGGGCCAATCTTTCCCCCGGAAAGAATAGTTTTTATATTTTAAAGTTGAATGCATCAATCTGGTGCAAATTAAGAGCAAGATTAAGAGGCTAGATC
>JAVQJF010052840.1:0-21507 GCA_036023855.1 Gadopsis marmoratus | reverse complement strand
AACGTTTATGTTGTCACAACGTACGCGCTGGACTCTGTGACATCATAACTTCACGCGTTGTATGTGTGGTTAACTGTGTTTTGAGGTCAGCCCAGAGAACCCCCCCCCCCCCCCCGCGCCAGCAGATGAATTTGAAAACAGCCTTGTAGTCTCCAACTCTGCACATAAATCTAAATCATTGCTGCACAGTGAAGCTCATACATTTAAGTGAAATAACAACAAGCAAAACAGTAAACAAAAGTAGACGTTTAGTGCATACATCATTGTCCACGTTGGCCGTAGTGTTTTTGTTTTTTGAAGCTTACTGTCACCAAGTGAGCTGGAAATCAGCTGAAAAACGTGTTGGCTTTAAAATGACAAGTGCTTTTAGAACCACTTTCACCAAACTTCAGAAACACAGACCATCCCCAAAACATGACCAAATAGCAACACACTGGCGTTGTTGGAATCATTATTGATGATCTGGATGTAGACTGGCCCGACAGGCAGGCGACAGGGTTCTTGTAGAGTTTAATGAAAAGCATCACTCAGTGGAGGAAAGCTTTCTTCTCCAGCGCTGTGGCAGACTGAGCGCTCAGATGTACAGTCATATTGTGAGCTGTGAGAAACCGTAGGAGAGAGAAATACATTTGGAATACATTAACATCGCTGTGGCATGTGGGCAGCAAATGGAGTGACTCATTCAATTTCCTCCCAATTCATTTCACTCGCATACGGTTTTGATTGGATTGAATAACATTTAATAATATTGTTTGTAACTGTCAACACAGTAGTCATGCAGTAGTGAGGACGTAGATCATAGATGTCACAAATTCAGCGATGTAGATAGTGACTCGGAGAGAAGATCTGTTTAATGGATTTATTCATTTATTTCACACTTACTGTATTCGCAACTGTCCCTGCCACTGGTGAGACCAAGATGTCTGCCTCATTGGCTGAAATCGGTCTCCCGTCTGTGGTAAAATGGGCCGACTGAAGGAACCCGAGTCTGTCTGAGTTACAGCGTAGGTTAAGATCCCCGGATGAGATGCCTTTCACTAAGTGCCAGTTATCCCGCTCTTCATTCAGCATGCCTCCCTATAGCAGTATGGTCTGTAATCAGCCATAATGACCACGGACAGGTGAAGTGGAGAACATTGATTATCTCGTTACCATGGCACCTGTCGGGGGGATGGGGGGGGAAATATTAGGCAGCAAGTGAACATTATGTCCTCCCAAGTTGATGCGTTGAAGAAGGAAAAATGGGCAAGCATAAGGATGTGAGTGACTTTGACACCGGCCAAGCTGTGATGGCTGGATGACTGGGTCAGAGCATCTTCAAAACTGTAGCTCTTGTGGGGTGTTCCCAGCCTGCGGTGGTCAGTACCTACCAAAAGTGGTCCAAGGACAGAAAACCGGTGAATCTGCGACAGGGTCATTGATGCACGTGGGGAGCGAAGGCTGGCTCGGTTGGTCCGATCCAACAGAAGAGCTTCTGTTGCTCAAATTGCTGAAAAAGTGAATGCTGGTTCTGATAGAAAGGTGTCAGAACACACAGAGCATCGCAGTTAGTTGCAATTTTAAAGCCATTTCATCTGTTTTTAAAAGTATAGGAGCAAGTGACATTATCTAAGTCCAAGGCAGAATATGGTAAATCACTCCACTATAGTCAGTAAGATGACTCCCTGTGACTCCAAAACTATCCCCCAATGTATTTAAAAAAAAATACAAGATTTTATGATTTAAGTTGTAAATGTAATGGATTGTGATGGTGCTGTGCTCCTCTGTCAGGTGTGTGTTAGTGGAGATATTTTGGATTGGGGTGAAATGCAAAATAAATAACTTTGACACACGTGACACATTGTGCCTACGTTGCCAGATATAGAGTGTTTTCCCAGAATTTGGGAATCTTCTCTAAAAGCTTGGGTGTCATTACCATGAAATTCACTTTGTGGCCATTGGCCTCTGGCTGTACAAGTATCAAATGTACATCAACTAGGGCAATGGCTTCACTACAGCGTGTATGTAAACACTTATGGACAGGAGCCAGGGATCAAACCACCAACCCTGGGATTAACGGACTCTACCTCCTGAGCCACAGTCACCTGTTAGTGGCCTTATGTGTGACTCTTTTTTTTTTTTCTATGTTGATTTCTTTCTCTCTCACTCTACTTCTTTTGCCTACTTCTTTTGCCCTCTTACTCACTGAAGACCGTCAATCATCAAACTGTACGAATTTTAAACAGTTGATCATTAAAAGCTGAAGTGCATCCAATTACCAGCGTGCACAACTATCATAGCCCAGCATATTGTTTGCGCAAACTACATCCAAACAAACAGTTGCTTCCTGACTTCACATCAACATTCCACTGTCAACATTCATGCTGGCAAAAGTGACTCATTCACTCCTAAGATTTCCCAACATCCTGGGTGTTACACAACACCGATGATCCTGTCATTGCTCTCTCTGTCCTCCTTTCTTTTTCTGTGTACTTCACACTCACAAACACACACACACACACACACACACACACACACACACACACACAGATAGAAACAGAACCACCTCCACGGGATGGAGCCGATTAGGAGGAAGACCTCTGTATGACGTGTGTTCTGACCATAAAATGACTTTTGAAATACCCAAATCCAAATGTCAACAAAGGATTATCCCCGCAAAGTCCCAAAACACAATTTTCACCCTCTCAAACTGACTGACACACGGCTCTTGATACAGGGACTGACATAAACGTGACGGCAAAGCACGAGTTTGAGATGTATTTTGCAGCATTTGGCCGGGTGATATTGCCTTGTCGTGTGTAACCAGAAAAACACATATTTGGAGCATAAAAGTGCTGCAATTGAACTGCAAAATATTTTATGTTACTGTAAGATAGAATGGGATGAAAAAATAAATGGACTATTTATTGATTCTCTGATCATCCAGTGACCTGCTTGACACAAAAGCTCACGTTTAAAACCTCTCATGGCTTTTTGATTGACACCTCATTCCATGTCATCCAGAGCATAAAGAAGTACAGTAGTATCACAGAGGAGTATCACAGTCCTATCATAAAGTGGCAATTAGTCTGAGCGATTTTATTTTTAAGTATCATGGTTCAACTCTGGCACATTACAGTTTCTTTGATGGTAGGTGCATCCATTTGAAGCCTTAAAAATACTCCTATTAGCGAAATCGAGAGCGGTTCATTGAGCTAAAATATTTAAATGATTTTCAGTGTTTTGTAATGCCCTGTTCTGTGTTGTACTTGCATTAGTACTACCGAATCTCAGAATTTGACGCTTCTGTAAGCCTGGACCATTCATGTGATCTATACTGACACCCAAGATATTTCCAAGGTGACAACTCGTTCCTTCCTGAGTTTTGTAGTTGTCATATTTTGTCAAATTGTGACTTTGTTCATTGCAGACCATTTCACTTTGTCTATTTGTTGCAGATCTATTTGTTTCCCCCAAAAGAGTTTTCTCACATATTCATATGGGTTCTGATGTGCATCCACTTATTTGTTTACAAGGCCAAGATTGTTAGCTAGCTATAATATGTGTTAATTGTGTTTTAAGTTGTCTTTCCGATATTGACCATGCCATCAATTATGAATGTCCATTAGAATCAGACTTGTCATGTCACAGCTCTGCACGTCTCCTGAAATCCCACGGTGATGCTAACACAGACATCTTAATCAATGAAAGCCACACTATTGCACCAGGCAGATGACTTTAAGTAAGTGCTCTGTGGCTCTGCACACGTACGCACTGTAAGCACACAGGCACACGCACAGCGAACACAGACATGCACTCATGCACAGACAGGGTTGCGTGCAAATGTTTGCCCCAGCAGTGATAGCAGATCTTTAAACCTGGGCTAACCTGGAAGGCGGCTTGGATTCTGTTGCCAGTGGATTTGCATGGATACTATTACTTTAATGGCAGCCACTGACAGTGTTAACAGCAGGACACCATCAGATCCCAGACCCGTGTGTCACAACATATAAAACATCACCCCTGATCACACCACAACACTACATCTTGGCCATGTGACTAGATTGTTTTGCTATCTTTAAAAGTAAAGATTCTACAGATATAGACCCGGTATATTGAGATATTGTTTCCATTTGTTTCTATTTTCTATTTGTTCTAAAGAGATGCTATAGCAGCCACAATGTATTTGCCTTTGTTTTTGTCATTTAGTGTTGTGTGTATATATTTTGTCAAGCAACCAGCAAAGGAAGAAATGCCTGTCCACCCCACCACCATCCTTTTTATCAGGGTATTTTCATATTTTTTAGTTGTATGTGTGATCACGTGGCACAACATCACCAAAGTGATTGCCTTTGATTACTACTACTCTTTATTTAAAAAAAGAAAAAGTGTATCTCAGCTTGCATGATTTAGTACACGTAAATACACAATAAGCACGGTGTGCTCATGGGCTTGCCTGACTTTTGTAGTGCATGAATTTGTACACTAGGGTGCAGTACAGTAGACTGACAAACAAACAACATACTGCTCATACACCAATCAGCCATACCTTTATGACCACTGACAGGTGAAGTGAAGAACATTGATTATCTTGTTACCATGGCACCTGTTGGGGGGGATATATTAGGCAGAAGTGAACATTTTTGTCCTCCAAGTTGATGTGTTGAAGCAGGAAAAATGGGCAAGCGTAAGGATGTGAGCGACTTTGACAAGGAACCAAACTGTGATGGCTGGATGACTGGGTCAGAGCACCTCCAACACTGCAGCTCTTGTGGGGTGTTCCTGGTCTGCAGTGGCCAGTACCTACCAAAAGTGGTCCAAGGACAGAAAACTGGTGAATCTGCGACAGGGTGATGGCTCATTGATGCGCGTGGGGACAGAAAGCTGGCCCGTGTGGTCCGATCCAACAGAAGAGCTTCTGTAGCTCAAACCGCTGAAAAAGTGAATGCTGGTTCTGATAGAAAGGTGTCAGAACACACAGAGCATCACAGTTTGTTGCATATGGGGCTGCGTAGCTGCAGACCATTCTTAATGTTATTGGCTGATCGGTGAACACACTGAGGACAAACACAAAAATTGAAAAGTTGAAAATGGCTCAACACGCCATCTACTGTTTTAAATCAGCCCCTGAACCTGCGAGGCCAATGCTGACAGTCAACCGGTTGGGACCCGTCTACCTCATGAAATATATATTAAAAAAGACACAGAACACACAGAGTATCATATGGGGGCTGCGCAGCCGCAGAGCGGTCAGGGTGCCCATGTTGTCATCATGTTATAATCTAAGATGATTCCTGTTGTTTCACTGACAAGACACAACACATTACAGTGGCATACTTTATTAGGTTGCACTTTAATAACCAACCATCAAAGCAAAAATTAACAATTAAAAGTCAAAACATACAATGAATTCCTTTACAAACTAAACGTACACAGAAAAACATTCATTCATTCATTCATTCATTTTTTTTTTTTATATCTATAAAACATATTTTAAATACACCCGAATTGACATGCCATGCATTGTTTATTTAACAATGACAACCAGGTTGTTAAAGCTTTTATTGATTACTCAAATTTTAACCGATAACAGAATGCAACTCTTAATTTGGCTTGTGCTATGCAAATTCACATCCCATGCAATGATTTCAGGATAGTTCTAACAACAAATCAAGTCTACAAGACGCCTCCATTTGCTACCGACAGTAAAACGCGTCTGCTGGCGTCTTATGAGTCGATTAATAATTTAAATTCGGTATCCAATATTTTACAGAAATGGAATTGGAAGCCTAGCTTAGTCAAATCAACCAGATTGTGAGAGCATTCCCGGTTACAAAATTCAAGATAACACGGTACACGCTCAGATTCCGCTGCGTGTAGTTGAGATTGTTCAAAGGCGTTTCAATCCTTTCAAATGAAGTGAAACGCTGTGTTCTGCATTGGCAAGAGACAGTGCAACATGTGGTTAAACCCATCAACATTCGAAATTACACATTACGTCAACAAACAGGACGTCTACGACCTTAATTGGTCCTTTCACGCGCACAGTGGCGTCGCGTTTTTATTCCAGACTCATTAATGCTTTTGTTCTGAAGAGTTAACCATCTGGTTTCCGGCCGTGCACCTCGCGTACCGAGCTTGACGCAGCTGCCAACTCTGTGTCCCAGAGAGCCAACGTGTTTCCGAAGGCGGCATCCGCTCAAATCATAATTCGTTATAAGAAGCCCGGTCCGGTCCAACGCAGTATTATGTTCAAGTACAGTAGGTTTCGTTGTTAAAATGTGTATTTGGTAAAAAAAAAACACAAAAAAAAACCCCTTCCGGTCCGTGAGTGCCTTCGACCGCGGGCAGCCTCAGTGTGAATCCGGAGGCTCGTGCCGCTGCTGCTGCCCTTCGCGTGTGATCCCTCCCCCTCGCGCTGCTCACGAAACGTGTGTGTGCTGCGCGCGGCTGCAGGCTCGGGTCGGTTTGGGATATTGCCACTTTCAAGCGCTCCTCGTAAATATACAAACCGTCCACGCATTCGAGAATGTTTCAGTCGGCATTACGTAGGTTATAGCTCAGTAGAGATGGCACACACACAGCAACACAGTATGGTGTTGTCTGTGGCGTTGTTAGTTTAATTTTAGTAAGCCAAGCAGAAGCTGTAGCCACGGAGTATATAGATAAAATGCTCGCACTCAACTTTATAATGTCGCCCAGTGCTCATCAAGGTATGCAAAAATGAAAAAACAGCCACGTTTAGAAAATATAGACGTGTGGTTTTTATTATTAGGTTATATATAAAGGCAATTATCCACAAATATGGAAGCCATATAAATTGGAAGTGTCGTAATTCCCATAGGCAGGCAGTACCTGAAAGCAGCACAGGTTTAGCCGCTTGAGTGTGTGCGTGTGCTTGTGCGTGCGTGTGTGTGTGTGCGTGCGCGCGCCCCGGCTCTGTTTGTGAGGCAGAGAGTTGCGTGCGAAGAGCTCGACATGTCATTCAGAGGAATCCGCCACCTGAAACGCGAGGAAGTGAAGGCGACTCAATTGGGTATAAAGCATCAGCCAACATCTGCCCCGAGCAGTGTAAAGCTGATGAAAAGATCGCGCAGGACCTCTCCGATTTATTTAATTTCCCTTGGATTTATCATCTGGCATCTCCGAGTCGGTGCACCCTGGGAGACGCATCTCTTTTCTGCACTTGCGAATGTGAACCAACCGACAAGATACTGGAATTAACTGAAATCCACCGAGATTTCGGGTTAGTGCTTTTCTTTTCTGGCGTCTTGGTGGTGATTTCACTTGCATTATTATTTTATAGTTTGCATTCTGGGATCCGGCATGTCGTCTGTGCTTTTCAGAATAATGATTTGATAAGTTGCGCCGGTGTGTTGTATTTTGGAACTATTGGCATCGTTAGTAACACTTTTGCCTTCACAGACTATATGTTTTGAATTTCAACTGCAGCTTAATTAGGGTTATTTTACTGTAATACTAGGGATGCAGGGATTTACTGCACATTTCACCCCAATGAATGACTTTTAATCGTATAATGGGCAACAACCAGCCTGAACATGTTTTAGTGCTCGCTGACTTTCATGTGTTACTTTTCTCTCTGCAGCCATGTTTAAGTTAACGTCCTCTCTGTCTCATCGGCAGCGCACCTGTTACCTCCGCGGAGCGCAAGACCATGATCCCTCCGGGAGACTGCATGTATGCGGGCAGAAAGAGGAGGAAGCCCGTCCAAAAACAGTTAAGGGGCGCTGTTGAATGTGTTACATTTGTTCAATCAGTGCTTGCTAACAAACGGTTGTACATTTGTGTAGGTGCTTTTCTTCTTTTTTTTTGTTTTTTGTTTTACTATACCCTGCTAATGTGCAGGGCAAATATCACTATTAAACTTGTCATTTGGTGCATGAAAGAGTAGCTAAATTATAGGCACAGGACGTTACTGAGTGGCAGCAGCACGAAGGTGTAAAAATAACTGTATATGTAAGGTCCGGTAGGTACTGACTGCCAGTTTGAATAGACATGTAGCACTGAATAACATGATAATCCTAATGGCTATTATAGTGGTTATTTATTTACGATATTCACCATAATTTAATATTCGCTACAGATTTCTAAATTAAAGAGTTGCATGCAAATAGCCAGACATGGGGGTGAATGATGGGTAAATTAAGTGTCTAATTTTATTTGCCTCCCTCTTGGTCCCTTATCATTGGCAGTATTGTTTAGCATAGAGTTGTTGTAAACTTTGCATGTTGTTACCTGCAGGCATAGGGAGTCAAAGTGTGTATTTGGTTGATGGTGTTTTAGGCGTCCATAGGTTTAGATGTTTTTGAACAGTCGTGTCAGCGGATTTCATCAATAGTGAATGTAGGTAGGTTATATAAGAGTTTGAAGAGGGGAAGTGATAATTTAATAAGGCCTGTGGCATTTATGAAGTTTTCATGTTCTGCCTTTGCTGCTGATGTGAGAGGAAATCTTTGCCACATCAAATCGACACTGTATGTGCACTGGGCAGAAAAAGACTACTAGTTATGCGACTGGATATAGTGCCTCCGGTTATCCATTGATATTTTTTTGTTCAGCATTGAAATAATACTGCTGTTTTGGTGCCGTTAGCTCCTCATAAATATTGTTGAATTTACTACAAGTGACGTCAACTGTAGCTTAGCTGAATTATAATCCAATCAAACCCTGACGTTCGCGCGTATTTCTTCCTGTATTTTTCAATATTAACTTGTGGAGAATATGTGATTATAAGTTGGTTCATCATAGTACGACAAAGTCGAAGCGTTGTGAAGGTTTCCTGTCTCCGTGGAAATGAACAGAAACTCTCAGCTGTGGAAATTGGAGCTGACCCTTACATATGCGTATCATGTTATAGTTTAGCCGTAACGCTGTGGTACACCTTACTAAAGTGCACAAATAACTCTGTGCTTAAGGATCAATTTATATTCTCTGTGACACACTCCAATACCTTTTTAATTTCAGGAGTTGCTAAGACAAATATAATGTGAACCTACAGGATTTATGTCAGCTGGACATAAAGATATTTTGCAGGGAGAGAAACTTCAAGTGGAAATGCTCTTAACTCATCTGTTTTGTCTTGTTGTGAAGAAACAAATCCAGCCGTAAAATGAAGACTTTTGTCATGGAAGGAAATGATTGTGGTGCATGGTGTATTGGAGAAGGCTGAGTCAAAAGGAAATACAGTTTAAAGAGAGAGAGACTTGTGCAGAGTGCAATTTATTTCGTCATATCTGTCTCTACTTGGCTTGGCAAGGTGCAGTGTTTGCCATACTTAACCAGAGTCAGACAAATCATGATCCTATAGTTTGTGTCATTATTATGATGTTTAATACTTTAGTGCCCTATTTTTCACATTGATCAACAAGTCAAATAGTCACACAAAAAAACATCTTATGGTGAGTCAGGCATTGCTCCACTTTTTCCCCAGAAACTGAGCTGGAATGAGTGTTTAGAGTTTTGAATTTACCAAGCGGGGTCGGCAAGCTGAGCGTGTAAGCTTCACGAAACCGGTCTGTGTCATGTAGTGTGGCCGAGATTTCAACTGACTTTGCCGTTAAAAGCAGTATGGCTCCAACAAGTGAAGTTAAACAAGCAAATCCTTCTTTGTGTGCTGCTGTCGGTGTGTGCAGTTAGAGAAAAAAAATGAAAATATATATACACACACACACACACGTCCTGATGCCCATTCATTTAACCCCGTCTGTCTTTCTTCCTTCTGCCCGTCTCATCATCAGGAAGCCGTCTTCTTCCAGTGAGAAAACCAACCCATCCAAGCGGCACAGAGACAGACTGAATGCCGAGCTGGACCGGCTGGCCAGCCTGCTGCCGTTCCCCCCGGATGTCATCTCCAAGCTGGACAAGCTGTCCGTGCTGCGCCTTGCTGTTTCCTACCTCCGCGTCAAAAGTTTCTTCCAAGGTAAAGGAGGTCAAAAGATTAAATTTATTACGGCAGGTGGAGGGGCTGGGGTATTTGGTTTATATGTGTGTGTGTGTGTTGGTCTTTGAGTTGAGGGAGTTGCTGGCTGAGTTGATATGGGCTAGATAAATATATGGGGTTGGTGATGGAATAGGTTTCAACAGGTAATGTTGTCCACCTCTGATACATATTTATTATAAAACTGACCCACTAATATGCTGGTTGGCTGTGCAAATCCTGTAACACACGTTTAAACGGATTCTAAGATAAGATGCCACATAAGTACACAAATCTGTTATCTATGTTATTAGTAGTGGTGAACCATTTTGGAAATTGTCACCTTAAAGATACTCTGTCATTTAAAAAAGATTGCCTTTTTAGAAGGTGAAAGAAATCTTGCTTAGTGCCTATATTGTATCAGTCAAACCATTGTGCTGGATGATGTTGTGAGGTGTCCAGGATTCAGGCTGGTGCGTGTAATAGTCAAGGACAATTGAGTGGCTGATACAGAAAGAGATTATGCACAGTATATTAATCTGTATTGCTTCTACCTGCACTTGTTTTCTGTCATTTCAATAGTGCATCACAGGGGACAGCGTTACGTTAGACTTTTTTCCTGTCAGCCTCATGAGTAAGATCCCCCTAGGCTCCGCAACATGAACTGAGATAAGAGATTCTACCTGAGAATCCGAGGGGGCAAAGAAACAGCGCAGTTTGCATTACAGGAGGTGTACGCTTCTGTGTTGTCTTGATTTAGGAAACACTTTTTTATGTTTTCTGTCACTGTTTTTTGTGGTTGAGCCCCGTTACCTGATATAGCAGAGAATGCATTTCTTGTGTTGTCCCGCTCTTTTGTGTCGCCGTCTTTCTTTTAGTGAGGATTATTTATGATAATATGAAGAAGGTGAAATTATCCCTGTAGATTTGAGGCATTGTTTGTCTATTCACCCACCCCAAAACCCTACTATCCCTTTGTGTCTTGTCACATTTAACATGTAATTTAAAGGTATATTGACACCCTCTCTTGTTTTCCCATCCTCCCACCATCCACTCAATTCCTCCCTTCCCCTCCTTGTGTTGCTCAAGTTCAAATATTCATGGGCTCTTTCAGAACGGATTTCATTGCCGGTGGCTTCGACAGCTGCGTTATCAAGACAGATTCTACTAGCACAGCTGGATGCGACAGCTTTAGGACAAGAGGTAGTTTTTGTTTTTTTTTATTAAGAAGAAACAATAAGCATCTTCCCTCCATCTTGCCAGGGAAAAGGCTTGAAAGAAAGGAGAAGGGGGATGAAAGGGAAGGCAGCGGAGAGGAAATGAGTAGAGAGGTCCTGTGAGGCTCGTTGCCTTCCTAGTCCTAGCGGCTGAAACGCAGTCCTCATCTTTTCTTGGAGGAGTTGGAATGGGATTTGTAAGGTTCTGACCGGCTGAAGGTTTCGCAGCCATCTCCTCTTCGACACATGTGGCTCTCCTCTTTCCCCTTCTCCTCCTGTGATCCTTCCAGTACCCTTAATCTCCATCATCCGCTGCCTTAGTTTGGCATGGCACCCAACAGCTGGCATCCTGTTGGCCAGAGTCATGCAACTTTACACACACATGCTCCCTTGTTTTACCCTGAATGTTCGTTTAGCTTAGCCATCACGCAAAGTTGCAGTACAGGTGCTAATCGGACTTATTAAACGGGCCTTTCCTGGATAAGGGATCACGCAGAGATAAAAACCGCAACCACGGCCTCCATGAAGAGCGATGCTGAGGAGTGCCAGTGCCAACCGAGGGCTGTAAAAGTCCATCCCTTTTGTCGTTTGTGAAACTGCTAAAAGTCTTGAAAGGTGTGCTGGAAATTGCTTTTGTACTGTCTGACAGCGCTGTTAGCTTTCTGTGCTCACCTTCCGAAGTTACAGTAAGCGTTAAGGCACAAATGTCATGAATTATTTTAGAATCTCTTATTCTGAACTCTCTGAACATGCATTAATGCCAAAGCCTCTATTTGTTTGCTCCACCTCTGCTGGATGCCTTGTTATCAGTGGCAGCAGTGACCAGCTTAGCTGTCTTTTGATGCTACACTAATGAGATTAATCAGAGTGGAACAGGAGGGATTTTGGCCCGGCATACATTTGCGATTTCTGCCCTCTCTCTCTTTGGTCAACTCGCTTGTCTCTCACAGTTTTCCCACTGATATTTAAACATGGAGCGTGGCCAGATAAATCTTTGATGAGCAGCAAGTTCATGTCCACATCCTTCCTGTGGTTTGGAGCAACAGTATTAATCGTCTCTCTTTTTTCTTTGAAAAGTGAGTCATTCACTGAAAACATGCTATGAAACCGCTAAACCTGCCACCTTAAGTTTCGTTTACGTATCTAAAATGTTTAAAAGAGGAAGAATGAAGATTTCGTTACACTCGTACTGATTCTGTTCTCCTTTTTGTCCACTAGGGGGACTGTGTGAAGTTGCTACTCAGTCATGACTGATGTCCAGTTCAGTTAGTTGTGATTAAGTGTGTGAGGGATTTGGCAACATGTCGGACTGTGCCATTTATTTAGTCTTTTCAACACATAGATTAACTTTCTAGTTGTGTGAATGTCATGTACAGTGTGTTACAAGGTTTAGAGACCGAGGAGAAGAAGTAGAAAATCAAGTAGCAGGTGGTTTTGGAGGAACACTAAGATTCTACCGGTTGTCTCTGTTGCGTGACTACTCAAGGGTGGAGCACCGTGAGCTGTGTACCTATGTACTGTATGCAAATATTCCCCTAGGCTGTGTGTGTCTGCACGCCAACATAAGTGTATGTGTAAATAAAAAGCGACATCAGACAGATTCACTTCAGTTACTTTCCCTCAGTCATCATATTTCATGAGATTCAGCTGTGATGTGTTTACGGGCACAGTGAGATATATGCCCTGAGATGACTCCATGAGCTATTTCACATAAGCAGAAATAATCATAGAAACGAGGCTATTTGTGCACCGTTCCTCTTTTCCCTTTTTATAGAATCTTGTTTAGTCTGCAAATATCCCCTGGTGTACAGGAAACATTTTGATTTCACAAGGATACCTGACATGGGACATATGAGAACACATTATTCACATTTTTGGCTGAGAATAATTTATTTTGGTGGTTAAATTTGAACTATTATAAAGTTGTACATTCTTGCAGATCACAACAGAAGAGGATTTTATTTTGAAATGGATAACCCCACTGGTTAAACATATCTCCTTTATTGCAGACTATGTAAACTGTATCGAAGATCTTTCTAATGTATGTACCTCAGCATACACCTGCAGACCTAAGACTTAATAATGGACACACCATTCACTACTTCCTTTCTCTGCAATAGTGGTTCTGTGCCACAGTTATCTCCAGTTGGTAGGACACAGTGGAAATGCATGTAATAACGTAAGTATGCCATGGCACAGGTAAAGCATGCAAAGTGTAAGGCAAGCCAGTGAAAATGGGCCACAAAGTCCAGAGGGGCAACCATCACTTACAAAATACAAAAATACAAATCATCAGTTATAGTCTACAGGCTGGGTGGAACGTTTTGTCCCATGTTTTTTTGTTTAATTTGTATTGTAGGTCAGAATATCTATATTTTCAGCATTTTTAGGCAGTTCCTCAAGCGAGTAGGTCCATGTGTGTGTGTGTGTGTGTGTGTGTGTGTCTGTTGACAGCAGGCTGTAATTCCCTTCTCTTCCATGTTAGGTCTCTGTCCTAACGGCAATTGCTGAGCTTGTTAAATATTTACCCTAAGGATTAACTATCCCTCCTCCTTTGTCTTTCTGCCCCGCTTGCCTTTAATTCTCCTCTGGTGTGTGCGTTTGTGCGTGTGTGTTTTGTGTTTTGGTGTCTGTTTTGCGCGATTGTGTGTCACTGCTTTTCATTTCATTATTTGAAACTAGAATTTTGCTTTGTTTTGAAATTTTAATCAGGTAAAGACCATATGTTCAGAAGGGATCAAGTAATAAAGGCAGATCTTCAACAGAGAATATTCCCATTTTAATTCATTTGTATTATTGAGCTGCTGACAGGGGGTTGTTTTTTTTTATCATGATATTTTGTAAACTAAAGCTACCGATGAGGAGACGTTACTTTGATTCAGAATGTGAATCAAGGAAATGTGACAAGCACCGCTACTGTTTTCAGGCACCTTTCCTTTCTTTCCTCCTCATTTCTCCCTCGTCCTGTGTTCCTGGATTGATACACTGAAACTGCCTCTAACAAGAGCAGAAGTCCACAGGGCTTGTGGTGAGAATGCGGTGGGAGTCATAAGGCCGAGGACCTGGAGACCACATAATAAAGGACAGACCTCTCCTTAATGTTCAGCCTGCCCTCTCATTTATAAGGCTAGTGTGTTCCACTGCTACAGGCTTGATATCAGTTGATGTAATTCATGCTAATGCATTAATATTAGCTGCCGGCACAGGATGCATCTCAATAAATCTAAAGCAATGTTGGCGCTCCTTCTGTGGGCTTTGTTTGTGTGTAGCACTGGCCACATTGATGGTTGGTATTGTGCATATTTCTGTCGCAGCTTCATTCCTCCTCGCTCCCTGTGTCTCTGATGGAGCAGAACATTTTCAAACGAGAATTCTTTGAGAAAAGTTGATCGTAAAGCATGTGAGCTTGTGACCAGAGGGCTACCACTTCAAATCCCCAGAATAGCTGGAAAGGTTTCAGCCGGCAGTCGCACTCCCTTACATAACTACTGTGGAAGTACCCCTCAGCAAGACCTGTACCCGTAGCTTGTGTCTTTGGAACAGAGCATGCCATTACGTTGATTTTACCTGGACGTAGACATCAAACCCTGAAAGCAACAGTAGAATGTGTTATATGTATGAGCGCTGGGTTTGTCTGCTCAGTATGTGTATTACTTTGTACTTGCCATGGTGGCTATTTTGACTGCGTGTGCTTTGATGAGGTGCGACAGAGGCTTATTTTGACAGTATCTGTCACCGTCGCAGGTTTTGACCCTCGTGGCACTGCGATCAGATTGCCCATCACACCCTTGGGAAATAAAGCAGCATTGGCACTAATCCATATGCACAGCATTTCTCTGCCCATATCTATCTCTCGCTGTCCTCATCGCCATCCTCTGGATCACATACAAAGAATGTATCCATCATCTCTTTCAGCACTTCAGCTTCTCCACCCACAGTATTGACAGAGGAAATTTAAATTTAAATAAAATTTGATGGATTTCGCGTTTAGTGTCTTTGGTGTTTATATAGACCGGAGTCAAATTGGAAAGCAATAAAGAGGGCTGTTGTGATTTACATACATCGTGTTTCAGTGGTATTACTTAACACCTGAAATTGTTGTAAATTGCATTTACTGTTGTCAGTAAATGTGAGCTTTTTTCCCCAGAACTTTCAGTTTTCCTGTGTTCACTGCTGCATTGATACTTGCTGCTTGTTTAAAGATACTGTCAAGCTACATTACTTTTAAACCCAGGTGACAGCTGTGTCACCACTGTCAGTTGGGTTTGTTCCTTGCTTTGGAATATTACATTTACTATATTTAAAATTGATCATATCAGTTGCAAAATAATAGTTTTTCAGTCAAAATAGCACCAATTTGGGTACACTTTGAACATAATCATAAAGAAGCATTATAGAGGGACAACAAAGAGGATCATCAACATGATGACTTTGATATTAGACTTTGATATAGCCTTGCTTGCCAGAGTAAGGCTAATCTTTTATTAAATTGATGGAATGAGTGTGAAAACAACACCCATTTTGTTAGTCTTTCAAAAAATCCTTTAAACACGTTGCAAAGTTAAACATTCACATTTCCATTTCTTTATAAGTGGACACATACACACACATTATTCAACACGATGCAGAGATATCCTCCACTCCGACTTTCGTCCTTAATTTGTACTCTCTCCAGCATATTTTATATAGTATATTATTGTTGTTTTTTTTTCTTTTCATTTTTAACATCTCAACATAGACCTGCACACTGACCTCTGTGAGACATCAACAAGCTGATAACCATCTATATGATTTTAGTGCTTTGCTTTGAGTACATTACCAGCCCTGACAATCAATCATCAATGTCTTGCACTATATCATAACAACCCCTAAAGTTAACAACAAAACAAATCTCACACCCAAATATAAATGCTTGTGGTGTGCATGTATCCACATCGCAGCGAAGTGTATCCATAAGTGTGCGTTTTTGGACGCCCTGAATTAAAGTCCAAACTTCGCTCATAGCTGTCAGTTCAGTCAGGGTGCTGACAGGGTTAGGGAGCACAAACAACTGGCACACTCAAATGTGATGACAGACTCAACACTGCAAGTATACCCACCCACTTGCAAAATTTGCTAACTTGATATGCTGCACAAAAACTATAAAACGGCAGCAACAATCAGTGTTTAGATCTGCACTGTGCGTCTGTGTTGCTAACCTCCAAGTGTGTTCCAGCCTGTTTCAGTATGTGTGTTGTCTGCCTCTAAATGCTTGGTGAGCTATAATAAAAGAGGAAGAGAAAGGCCACAGAACCAACAGACTCACGCCAGGCATACGCCACTTGTGACGTCAGCCAGCAGACAGGAGATGGTTTTGTAACTAACTCACCATCATGCAATAGAGGAAGGAGGGGACTAGACAAAGCAATCAGCCTAGATCCTTATTCTGTCATCTACACATTTTTAAGAGAGTTTTATGGATGTAAGCCCCCTCTCCCTGATTATTTGGGTTAATCCTTTACATGTCAAATCTGTACCAAATCGAGTCAATACAAGAGCAGACCATTCGATTTGCCAGATAGGGAAGTGCGGCAGTGTGATCGCTGTTGCTGAATGGAGTCTTTGCCCAGAGGTGGAAATGTGGATCAGGTCACATTATAGATGGACTATGTGTTTACTAAACTCTAAGTGACCCTACATTTTGAACTTCCCTATACTCTGTAAGCCAAAGGCAGACAAGGCGGTAGGGCAGAGGCCAAGACAAATCAGCAAGTCGCATGAACTATAAATGAAATGAAAAGGTTTAGCAGTAGAAAGGTCAAGATGTGGTCAATTCACCGTTGTTTTGAGTTTGTGAAACAAAATGCCTTCGCTCTCGAAATTTCCAGTGAATCGTTGACTGCAACCCACATTCTTCGCTCTTGCAAGGAGTTTGTGCTGGCCGCTTGTTCACATTCTGTTAGGCTTTGTTCAGAGTGCAGGCAAATCAGATCGGTTTCTTGGATCAGATCTTTAAGATGGGCTGTCCACACTGTTATAGTGATCAGATTGGATTTGTGTGTCCAGACGTCACCAACCTGTCTGCATGAGTTGCTGTGGTAACGACGTAGGCGTCATTAACTACATACGCTGCTGACGTGGCTTTCCAATGTGTCGTGTATTTATTGTGATCGTGTTGGGATGGCGATATTAGCATTTAGCTCAAAGTGTACCAGCCTGGCTGTAGACACCTGGTCACTGACCATTTCATGAGACTAAAAATAATTTGGTTTCTTTCAAGGAGCCTATTCAGGTTGACCTGTGGCACTAGGATCATATGCTCCTGGATGTGGCTATACACTGAGCATTAGACTGCACAGCTCATTAACCCATTCTATACCTATACCTCTTTTGAAGTGATCACTCAAACTCAACACCTCTTCATTCGCCCCTGTTGTTTGACCCAATCGCAGTGTTAGAGGAGCGTAGGAGCTAGGAATCATTAGGAATGAGTTCCTCCACATGCGTCTGTAATTCTGTGTTACAAGTTCTAAATACAAAGTTAGATGTATGGCTGCGTAATACATTTCCAGTGTAAATGTTAATGTGTTCTCATTGTTATGACTAAGCTAATAGTCGTGCTCATGGTCTCATCATTCCTTGTGAATAGGGTTAGACAGAAAAGGTTTTTTCACTCTACAGTAATATGAATTCTCATAATGATATCATTATTATGTATCTAAGCTACAGCCAATTCTTTGTGCAAACCTTTACATTTTTAAATTTGACTATTTTCATTCTAAAAATGACCAATGATTGGGTCAATATAGCACAAAACTATAGAAGCTATAAACAGATCTTTACCCAATGCATGGCTAGAAAACCATTTTGTCACTCACCAATCAAACCCAATACAATGAGTTGTTTTGATGCAGTGTCAGTGTCATCTTTTAAAATTAGGATTATTTTTACAATCTAAAATATTGTGAATAATCTACTCTAGCTCTTTTACAATACATTTGTGACACTTTTAAGGTAAAACCTGAGATTTCTGTTGTCAAAATAACGCTTTTAGTTTGGGAAAATAACCCCACAGTAAATTAATAAATAATAATAACACTGTTGCAGAATGACCCATTATCTTGGGTTTCATTTGGACCCAGTGGCTTTCTACCCATGGGTATAAAGTTAACCCAGTATACTTCTGAAACAACATTAAAATCATTGTCAAAGTCACACTAATACAATTATTTAAGATGGGATAACAGCTATTTGGCAAAAGTTGTTATATTTCTTTTGTTGCAGCTAACACAGTTATTATTCGCCCAATGATTTTGTGCTAAATTGCACATTAGTTGCATGTCGGCTCACTCTCCCACCCCCTTGCATGTGTGTTTGCCCCTTCAGTAATCAGCCACACAACAGCTGTTAACTAGTACGACAGGACAGCCATGCTAATCACTTGTATTTGTTGAGAACCATGAATGGAGAAGCCGCCTTATGCATGTAGGACCTCGCAGCTAACTTGTTAGTTGCTTCAATCAATGACATGACACTGGCTATGTCCCTGCCTGGCCTCTCCTGCCACAGACACTGAATTCGCTTGAGTGGAGTTGGACTCTGTTAGCCTGGGGGGGCCCCCCTGGGCCATAAGTGAATTTCTCAAATCATTGCTGAGGGCCCCCCACCCCCCGCTAGTCACTAACTGTAACAGCTAGTGGTGGCCATGCAGCAATGGGAGGTGTGTTTATGTGCGTGTGTGTGTGTGTATGTGCGAACAGACGGGTAGAGTGTGTGTTTGAGTCTGAGTGAGTGTGAATAGACAGCCAGGACTCATGCAGAGGGAGCAGAAGCCTTTGTTGGTCCAACACTATTGTTGGAAGCTGTCTTGTGTAATTACTGCCACAGCTACCGCCTAGTGTACTGTTCTGCCTACACAGAGCACAGAGAGACAAGAAGAGAAGCAACAAGCGCACCGAAGCCCCAGGAGTTTAAGTTGATTACTATATTATGGAAGCACTTTAAGCATGCGGTGGTGCTACAAACATGCT
This sequence comes from Gadopsis marmoratus, assembly GCA_036023855.1. NCBI lineage: Eukaryota > Metazoa > Chordata > Actinopteri > Centrarchiformes > Percichthyidae > Gadopsis > Gadopsis marmoratus. Next base: position 2,365 of record JAVQJF010052840.1, on the reverse strand, counting down.
GACAAATCCCAGCTGTTGTTTTACATAGTTTGTAATATCATGACATTCGATTAGAAATCTCACATTCTGCTTTAAAGTCAAGTATATTTTATTCATAGGGTTTTCAAACTATAGTTGAGCTACAGGTTTTGAATTGTAATATTTCTTATTACAAACATTTGTTCTGGTATAGGTTTGCAGTGTAGCTGTGCTATTTTTATAAGCATGCCACTCTAGCATGCTTAACCCCATGCTAGAGTAATTCTAGCATGCTTAGAATAACTCATTTCATGAGTTATTCTCATGAAATGAGTTATTCTAAGCCAAAAGGGGTGTCTTTTGGCTTAGAATAACTCATTTCATATTGCTAATTTATTTTAACAAATAGACTTTGTTGATCTCCGTACAAACATGCAATATGGCTTAAAGATTCAGTCCTGCCCAAAGCCACATGTTGAAGGCCTAATTAAGCCTGGAAACAGTCATTTTTTAAAATGTGTGGTGACATGTGGGTACTTCTGCACAGAAACGGCTTTCTTAATTTTAAAAGGTTTTGTGACTGTTTATTGTGGGTTCACTGTAAATGGAATCCATTTTGCAACAATGCTTGAATGCATATGAACAAAAACAATTCAACTTGACCTTGGAATTGAGCATTGTAGAAGTGACCAAATCAATAGTAGAATCCAAAAAGCAGACATTGTCAAGCTTGTCTTTGCCCCTCCGTTGTTCTGTTTGCATGCTAAAGAGACAAAACGCAATGAAGTAATTGATGACGTGACAAAGATTCACTCCCCTGAACTGGACGATGGCCATCATCTTTGCTCAAATGGCCACCAGTTTCCACCCAGTGAGCGCCCATGGCCTATTAGCTACATCACAACCAATTTAACATGGCCACCTGCATAAAAAGCTCACTGGTGTCAGTAATGCAATCTGTTGATGACTAAACCGAGCCAATGGAGAGGCTATTCACACTGGCTGATGAACGAACTCAGTGACACTGCTGCTGTGGTAAGACATGGATCAACATCTCAAACCCCATTAACCAGCAAAGTATTGGTGTGAAAGGAAGATATCCCCAGAAAGTGATGACTGAATATTAAAAACTGAGTCAACAAACTTGCTCAATGTTCTGTGGTCTGTGTGCCAATTGTCTCTCCACATATGCATTTAACTTGACTTTTGCTGTTTATGAACCACAGTCTGTAACCTCACCTGAATGCATCATGATCCTGGACTCTGTTCAAATATGAACACTGACGAGTGCCTTGGTGCATGCGGCTGCAGTGCATGCTGTGTAACTGCAACGTCGTCGGTTCGACTCCATCTGGAGACCTTTGTTGCATGTTGCATTTATTGTCTGCCTCTTCACCTCACTCTGTCTAATACAGGCAAAAAATCTATTTTAAGAAAGAAAAAAAATACCGACACTGAGTTGAGTGATGGAATGACTGCAAAGGAGCTGATACACATGCCATCTATAAACAATATTACCGATAAGAATTAGGATCGCATTTGTTATTTGAAGATGGCTACTCGCATGGCATGAGTTCCACATGTACTACATGTGGTCAGGTTGTGTCCGCATGCCGGCTGCCTTGGCGTACTGTACATCAGTCCGTTTGTTTTGCCTGTCACCTCCATTTATCTTAATTGTAGCATGCTCCAGTGTGCAAGAGTGGCCAGGCCCGGTCCCTGCTGTTGTTCCCTAATGTAAATCGATATGTTTCCTTGCGGCTGGAAAGATCACTAACCAAAGGTGGCATCTGACCCGATACAGCTCAATACGCTAACTACCGTCAGCCAGATGAGGTCCCCTTTCATCAGCATTTGATATGGGAAAACAAGAGCACGTAACTCGCCCAAGTAAAAATAGTTCCTTAGATCATGTCATAGGAAGTTAGGGTTATTTGGAGAAGCTTTGGGGGGAGTTTCTTTTTTGTTTGTTTTTTGCTCAGACACAGTGTGTTGTAAATTCACCATACAAATTTAACTGATACTGCCCCCAAATATATTGCTTTAAAAAAGTATGTATTTCAGTGAGAAGGGGAGTTAGTAAGGGATAATTACTGTGAACTTGTGCTGTGCTACTGTGTGTTCTTTCATCCTGCTCTCACTCTACCCCCTCTCTCTCTATATCTTTTTTCTCTCTCTACCCAACCGGTCGAGGCAGATGACCGCCCACCCAGAGCCTGGTTCTGCTCGAGGTTTCTGCCTGTTAAAAGGCAGTTTTTCCCTGCCACTGTCGCCTAGCGCTTGCTCATGGTGGAATTGTTGGGTCTATACATATAGAGTTGGTCTAGACTTGCTCTATATTAACAAGTGCTATGAGATAACTCTTTTATGATATAGCGCTATATAAATAAAATGTAATTGAATTTAA
>JAVQJF010052807.1:0-38636 GCA_036023855.1 Gadopsis marmoratus | reverse complement strand
CCCCCCCCCCCCCCCCCCCCCCCCCCCCCCCCCCCCCCCCCCCCCCCCCCCCCCCCCCCCCCCCCCCCCCCCCCCCCCGTGGGGGCTGAGCGCTGTGGGATCCAGCTCCCTGCAGGAAGACGTGTCTGAGACTGTCCAGTCCTGCTTTCATCAAATAAGAACCAGCTCCAGAATCAACCCGATGCTCTCACACTCAGACCTGGAAACAGTCGTTCGTGCTGTCGTTTTGTCGAGACTCGAATCCTGTAGCTTCCTGCTTTCTGGCATCAACCAAAAGTCACTTTCTCTCCTCCAACTAGTCCAGAACGCAGCAGCTCGGCTTCTTACTGGGTCTAACAGACGACATCCCATCGCCCTGATCCTGCTTCTCTCCATCGGCTCCCCGTTAGATTCAGAACTGATTTTAAGATTTTACTGATCACTTATAAGGTCTGGTCCCGAGCCTTATAGCACAGATACTGACCCCATATGATCCAGATCGCAGCCTCAGACTAAAACCAGACAGGAAATGTGCCACAAAACCAAAACCAGGCGCTAAAAGAGGCCAAAAGGCTCCGCAGAGCTGCAGAGACGGCGAGAGGTTGTGTCATTTATTAAAGACATAAATCTTTATTCGTTTGGTTATTTATCCAAGTTAAATTTACTGTCTTGCTATTGTTGTTATGCAAAATGTATTAATTGACATGTTTCTACACTAAAAGCTGTTTTCTGAGAAGCAGAGTCAGTCAGTTGGAAACAACACGTTCCACAAAAGTCAAGTAATCTTTGTTTTTCTTGGACTACAAATGGTCATATTTGTACAATGACATGAAGACGTGAACTGCACATCAGCGTTTCGTGTCTCCTAAAATATGTCAGTGACCACGATGAGTTTGTGGTCTTTTCACTCCTGATCAGGTCCTCAGATCAGCATCAGATCTGACAGGGATTTCAGTCATCGCTGTCTATATCCATAAATTAGTGATAGTGTTACACTGTTCTTCCTCCGGCGCTGTTATTAAATGTGAAAGATTAAGAAACAGTAAATGAGTGTCAGCTGTCAGTCCCGTGCTGTTAATGAAGCGGCGGATCAGCCTCTTGGAGCGTTTTCCCGCTGCCACCCTGCAGACGCCGACACGCTGCAGCACAGTGCAAACATTCTGCAGAGGCAAATGAAAACGTTCCAAGTCACTAACCAAACCAAATACCTGATCTTTTTTCAAACCACGTTTTAGCACAGAGGCCTAACTCACACGCCTGCTGCTCCATGTGGCAATAACCTTGTTGCACTGAGCCGAGTCCTGATGCCGGATGATTCGCTGTCCTGCTTCCTGAAGTGTTGTTGCTCCGAAAGCAGCAGAAACGGAACAAAACGGCTTGTGGCGCTGGAAGCCGCGTGCTGCCGTGTTCAGGGTTTGAAACTATTGTTCACTGGTATTATGAGGCAGGAAATCATAGCGTGTGGACAGGATGGGCTGGCTTTTCTGATGTCGGCTATGACCAATGTCTGGAGTTTGGGTCTCCTTTGTTACTGTAGGCAGAAAACACGCAACCGACACGGCTGACGTGAAAGAGGCTGGTGTTGATCTCTGTGTTTGTTATTGCCAACGAATCCCATGTGCAGACCAAACGCCTCCCTGACCCCCCCCCCTCCCCTCCCCCCGCCCACTGCATGAGGGCTCGCCACATTAAGAGCCATCCCAAACCAATTAACAGGGAGTGGAAGTGGAAGTGGGTTATTTCACCCTCCAACAGCGAGTGCACGTCCACACTGCATCTAAAACTAGGAGCCGACGCTGTGTTCAGGATCAAATAAACCCTCCTCCAGCTGCGTGAACACATCTCGGCAACAGCTGCCGCTTCCGGAGGATGCTGATGCGAATCCATGGTTGCGAAACGTTACGGCACTTCCTGTTTCCGCCGGAGAGAGCGAGGTTCGTCCTTAATGAAGGGTGACGGGTCATGAAAGACTTTATAAAACCTTCATAAACACCTCACACATATAGAGTTACATAGCAATTTCCTAAAACAGCTGCTCGAAGTAGCTTTTATCAAACAAACAGGAGGAAATAGAGCATTTTGTTGGGGACTATTTTCAGCGGCGGATTAATCCACATTTGGCGCTCTAGTGAGTATTTGGGGCAGCAGGACGGCGTGTGTTGATTTATTTATATTAGGCCTCCTGTGGTCCTGAACGCTGACATACAGCAACACGACGTTACCAGAAGTTACAGGCTGAGCAGAACAACTAAACCTAAAAGCAAAGAGAGGCGAGATGCTACAGCAGACAGACAGACTCGTCCTGCGGGTTGTGGACGAGACATAGACAGGATTTTGGTAATCCAGAGTGCTGCTGTTCCGGCAGCATTATGAAGCCACGTGTCCGAACACACTACAATGTGTGTGCTCATGGTGATGAAGGAGCAAGTCGCCCGGCGACGCTGCAGCACGAAGTGGACTAACGGCCATCGACGAGCTGTCCCGCTCCGGAGACAGGAGTCCTCTGCAGCCGGAAACAGCCAGTTATTGACGTTCTGTCCGGCTCTTGTGTCAAATGTCGGCGTCCCGGTCTGACAACACGTGAGATGAATCTCCGACACTGAGCTCAGCGTCCGTCTGTCAGGTGGTTCAGCCGTTTTATTTGGGACTTGAGGATGAGTTCCTGTGTCCGACGCTGCAGGGTTTGATTTGTCAGTTCTCTTTATTGCCACTAAGCCCAGAGAAACCTTCCCCGGCTGTAACGGCTCTGCCCAGGTCTCCTCCTGCCTCCTGTTTCACCCGGCAGGCTCCTTCCTGTCCTGTCACCTGCCTCAGACCTGTGCTACATGTACCGCTGCTGCTTTGCTGTTATTATATTGTGTTTTTAATAGGTTTTTTGAATGTTTTACTATCTTAGGGAGTTGCTCTCTAAATCTCGTCGTACGGAGTATAATGACAATAAAGGCTTTCTGTTCTGTCCTCCGGCTGCAGATCAGCTGCTGGTGCACCCAGAGCACCTGGATGGTCTCAGTCCAGCCTGCTTCAGATCGTGAGATTCGCCGTCTGTCATTCGTTTATTTGCATCTGTTGCCTTCAGGAATCCTGTCAATCACAGGAGACGCTGGGCTTTTTGTTAAACGTTTCAGGGGAAACTATACGATGAACACGCTTTTGTTTTTTAAAAAGAGGGCGGTGCTTCAGCCGAGCGCCGCCTGTGGGTGGGGCAGCTCTGGTCCTCAGCCTCGACTCTGGGATGGCTGAGAGGCAAAGGACGCCGTGTCCTACGGCTCTCATCACTGCTGCAGGTGTCGTACATGTCACATGACCCACAAGGAGCTTGTTTACTGGACAGAAGAGCGAGAACAAATCCGCTAACGTTGGTCGCTTCCCTCGGCCCGGCAGGTGCAGGCCGTGTGCTTTGTGAAGTGAAAGGCAGGAATTCGTTACGCCCCAAAAGATTCCTCCTCAAAATCCAGACTTTGCACGCGCTGCTCTGTGTAATCGCAGCTGCGGCTTCAAACTAGCAGTTTTCTCTTCCTGCAGCCTGCGAGTCCATAACAGTTGCTGATGCTCCTTCACCTGCGGGTCTGTCTGAGACGTCAGCACCACCACCTGTCCTGCGAACGTGTTTACAGCTGCTGAACGTCAGCGTTTCCACCTTCCAGCTTGCTGCTCGGTGACAACTCCGAAAACGAATCCCGGGGCGATGAAAGCAAGGCTGTAACAAGTGATGTCTTTGAGGGGGAAACTGTAATAATATTACTGACATCTTATTAGTACTAGTAACGTTACTGCCCGACACTGCTTTCACACAGTGAGTCGGATTATATTCCAGGACAGTAAATGGAATCCCGCGGCAGGACTCGGTCCTCTGTGAGGCCTTCAAGGCGCTCGGCTCCTCGGAGATCCGGTGGAGTTTGATGGAAGCTCACAAATGTTCTGTAACGGGCGTGACGAACGTCTCGCTGACGCTAACAGAGCTGCAGGTGAGTATCGATGATCTGTCGCCGCTGTTTAGCGTTTACACACGAGGGCCGTTTAGCCAGAGCAGCGCGTGGCGGCGGCGTCGCCGAGCAGACGATGCTGCCGCCAGGCGTCAAACGTGCAGGACAGCTGAGGCGAGCAGGCGGAGAGCTGTTCAGAACCTGCCTGGTTGCTGCAGGACGCCGGTCGGCCTGTCTGGGATTCACAGACAGAACTGCCTCCCTCACAAATAATTAGTCGTCAGTCAGCGGTGGGCTCTCCAGAACCGTCCTCGGGCTGCTGGGAAATCAGCCGGTAAATGAATGGAGGGCGTCTTCGTCTGTTTCTGTGCCCTTGGGCAAACATGTAACCGAACTGAGCAGCTGCTGCATTGTCTCTTTGTTATTCAGAAGAAAAGCCGGCTTCCCGTCGTGGCGTCTCTCCAGTCAGAGGGTTCTGGGTTCAGGTTCTGAGATTTCTGTCTTCTACATGTGACTTCTGAGAGCACAGAAACGGTCTGTGACGTCATTTCCTGGATTACATTCTGCTCGTCTTTCACTTAATCCTGAAAACGTTGTTTTCGTCAAACGTGATAAAACCTGCAAAGTGCATCAAGAATTCTCTGGACATGAATGTTTTTGTCTCAGAACAGGAGGGAATGAAGCAGGTTGCTGCACTAAAAGGCAGAAAATACTTTAAACAAGTTGAATTTGAAGACAAGTTGAAACTCAGTTTCAGATAAAGTGACTTGGTAAGAACATTTTCTTTCACTTCATCTTGACAGACGTTTGGTCAGAAATGTTTCTCGTCACTAACTTCCTGTTTTTAAAATCGGAGGTTCTCGTGACAGCAGCAGCTGATTATTCTGCAGTTTCAGTTATAACACAGTTATTACCTTTTGGTTTTGTTCCTCGTTGTTTAATTAGAAGAACCCAGAGGATGATTTTCCATCATGTAACGACAATGATGATGATAGTTCGTCTAGATGTTTCCTGTCCTGAGCTCAGCTGTTGTTCTACTGCAAACGTGAGGATGACGCCAACGTCAGCTCGCTGAAGTGGCACCAGTCTCTCCTCCTGATGCGGAAAACCATTTCAGCTATCGGTACAGGAAAGGCGGCGTGCCTGTTATTTGTTCCTAACAATATGATGATGCTGTGTATTTCCTGAGAAATCACTCCGCTGCAGGATATTTCCACTTATTTCAGGACTCTATGATGGACAACACGACTGGTCGAGTCATTCTCCAAGTTGCATGTTACCCACATGTGATGTCCTGTGGCTTTACAGAGCGCCGAGGTCTGGTTGTATCTGGGTTTGTGGCGGCTGCTGACTCCTGCCTCTCCTCTGTCTCTGAGGTGTCAGAACCCGTCACCACCTGACTGTCCATCGCCTGCATGGCTGACAGGAACCCACAACAAAACGCAGGGTTTCAGTCCCAGGAAGTCTGGAGGAGTGCGTGGAGTTAAAGTCGCGGCTTCAAGGGCACAGCTGTCCACATGCTGTTGTGTTCCTTCGGTCTGTTTCCTCTAGTTTGGGCCTCTTAGTTCCAGTGATATTTTAGGCAGCGGTGTTCTTCCACCAGTTTGTCTTTGAACCTGCACAAAGCAGCTCCATAAAGAGTCCCTGCAGCCGGCCGAACATGTGGAGGAAGGACTGAAGCCAGAAGAGTGGAGGTTGTTGGAGTAAAACCGCCACTGTTCCCAGAACACCACACCAGCATCCCGTGTGTGTGTGTGTGACGGATGATGTTGTTTTCGAGGTTGCCAGGTTGGATCGACCTGCAGAGGGTTTCCCCGCAGATGTCAGTCCGCGGTCTCACGGCGTCGCGCCTCGTCTTTAAGGCAAACCGATTATCTGCAGCACCACACGGTGACAGACGCTTTTAATTGGGAGGCAATAAAAGGTGTTTGTCAGCCGGCTGGATGTGGACTTTGTGGCTGTGGTTCCTGGAGTTTAATTAAGCCTCCAGGATAAAGTCAAGGTGCTGCGTGGGTGAAACCGCGGCTGTCTGTCAGCAGCCGGTCTGCAGGACTCGGTTGTTGCTTACTGAACCGACAGTCTCATGTTTGATTTCATATTGTTTCAGCCTCAATCATTCATTCCTCACAAATGGACACGTTTGAACGTCTACATTTCCGCGAGACAACCCCTAAAACACTGTGCTGAGATTAGCTCGACCGTTTTGTTTCCAGCAACTCACGTGTCCATTACATCGATTCTCACACAGGACTGGACAGCTGTCATGTATGTTTGCTCTGTCAAAGTTGCATCAGTCTGTTTGTCCACATTTTGAATATTTCATCAGATAAATGCATCCTCCTCCTGAGACAGCAGCGTCCTATCATTACCGTGTTTGTGCCTCATGACGACAGATTTGTTTCTAATAAGACTTGTAAGCAGTGGAATCCTGTTAGGATGGGATCGCATGTCGTTTTGATGTGTTTTTGCGGATGAATAAGTTCAATTTTGAACCCCGAACTTGTAGAAAAGACGTGAGCACACTGTTAAAGGTACATAGATTTTGTCGACTGTGCAGCATTTTTAAAGTCCGTCCTCTTGTCCTCAACCCGAGGAAGCTCACGGTGACCTGATCAGTATGGGAAACCTGTGAAGCCAGCTGTGCTCATCCGTCAGCCTCTGCACGTGTCGGCGCAGTAAGGTTGTCCTGCAGCCTGCAGGCCCTTCAGGTGCCGCTTCCATCGCCGTTATTTTCACGTGATCCCTCTTTCCCTCCTCCACTGAGAGGTCAGGGGTCAAAGGTCAGAATAGCGTCGCTTGCCACAGCTGACTGGGAGCATCTGCACCTTCCTGTCAGCTGAACTGCTGAAATCTCATTCTGATGTTAAAAAAAAAAAGCAGGTTTCTAAAAGAAGTGAGTGGATGAGCTGAACTTGAGTTGTTCAGTTGATCAATGAAAGTCCAAGAAGACGTCTTCAAGTGCTTCTTCAGATTCACTTTATAAAGACATGAAGCAGAGACAAGCCTCACTTTGGAGGAGCTGAAACCAGAGAATGACTTTTGCTTTTGCTTGATAAAAAACTTAAAACATGAATTTGTTTTTTTGCTCACAGCGGTCGACGTATCAGAACCTGTCTCCGTTGACAACCGTGACCAGATCTTTTGTTCCAATTTTAGATCCTGTTTTCATCTGATCTGGTTGTGTTTGTTTTGGAAACGGACATTAGATTAATTTACCGACACTTTTATCCAAAGCGACTTCAGCTCCGTCAGCGGCCCACTAACACGCCTTAATCTTCCTGCTCGTTTGGGCGTCGAACCGAAGGAACAATTAAGATTTGGCGACAACCTCCACCCCCTGGCTGAGGAAAGGAAAATGATTTCTGTGACACCGGATTAATGTGTGGGCTGTCAATTACACGAGGTAATGCTGCACACGTCGATGGCTCTGCAGATTAGGCAGCTTTATGAAGCCGGCGACGTGGCGGAGGCCTCATTTGTCAGATTTAGAGCGGCGCAGCCTCCACGCCGCTCTGTTTCTCCCCGTGCAAGGTCCAAAGGAATAGGGCTCATCAAAATGCTAATGCAAGGGTGGTGATTTAGCATCGGTTAGCACGTCAGGACGGATCGAACTGTTTCCAAGCCGTGAGAGTCGCTCGTCTCTGTGGCACTGAGGCGCCCAAACAGCCGGCGTGCAGCAGAGCGGCGACTCAACCTACAGAGGCTAAAAATAAACGCTGAAACCACCTTTATAAAGTGTCCGTGTTGCTGCGGCTGGAAGTGAAGCTGCTGCTGAATCACGACGGACCTGTTGGCTGCTGCTGTTTGTTTGCTTCACAGCAGCTCGTGTGCAAATGTCTCGCCGCTCTGACTCTTGTACCTGGAGCTTTGTGGTTGTCCTCCTCCTGCTGAGGAGATCCAGACGTCTGGAGGTTTGTCGTGCTGGAACAGCTGCAGGACGTGGCGGTGACAGACTCTGTGAGGTGGAACGTCGTGTGTTTGTGTTCTGTACCGCATGAATTATAATATTTAGAAAACCTCAAACTTTATTCATGCAGGTTAGTGCTTCACAGATGACAAGATAATAAGACAGAAATGTAACAATCTGAGACCGATGCACGCCAGACAAAAAGACCTCCGTCTGTTCTGATAAACGTCCTCGTGTGATGTCACTTGATTCGGCGTCGGTCGGGTTTGAAGATGAAAACTGTTGAAAACGTCTTTTTTTTTTTTAATAGTCCGTCATGAGTCTGTCAGTGTCACAGGACGTGATGCTGAACCAGCGCGGCGCTCAGATCTGATCAGGCTGCACGTGTTTGTCATAATGAATGGTGGTCAAAGGGTCAAAGGTCGCAACACAGCCATAGTAACCTGGTGGAGAACGTCTTTACTGCAGAAATCAGCTGTGGCTGTCGTCACACGTGGGAAGTCTTTCTGCGTAACTTTGCCGGCGGTGATTTGTCCTGATAGCAGCTTGTGCAGCGTTTATCAGTCCAGTTAGCTCAGACGGCCGAGCCTCTCTGTGGTTCATCCAGGAGGACCAGGAGACAAAATAAACACTCTTAAATGTGGAGACTGCAGCTTTCAAACAGTTACTAACGCCTCCCTTAGGAAAGATCTAGTACAACACCTGAAAAGTCAGAGGCTTTATGCTGGAAAAGGACACGATGCCTGTAAACATGGTGGACTAAATGTAACGTTACTGACCTGCACTGATCCAGGCTATCGCGCCCTCAACACGTACAATTAACTTTACGAGCCACGTTTTGAGTAAGGACTGGTCCTATACAGCTGCCTTTGTTTTGGCCACCTGGGGGCAGTGTAGCAAGCTGGAGAAACAAGATCTGACACACTGTCTTTCCTCAGATAGCAGCCGGGACCTTTATTCAGCAGAATTGCAGAAGGCCTTTATCTGAAGCAGGCTTGTATTAGAGGCAGGCCTTTGTTCCTAATTCCCTCTGTTTGATGAGTAGAACAGGTCATATTTTAGGACGAAGCCTCGTTTTGATTCGCTCCCGTTTGCCCTGTTAAAGTTACTGCATCACGCTGTTACTCAACACTCCCTGTATGTTTCAAATTAAAAGCCTTCGAGCGTTTCAGTGGACAGAAACCCTTAATTTCTTAACAAGGCTTTTTTGCAGGAGCACTTTAGATGAGTAATCCAGAACAACAGGGTTGAAAATGGCGTGATTATGTTGTTGAGTTTATTAAATGAAAGCGATGGAAATATACTGTTAGTTGGCAGCACATAATATGACAGCTACCAAGAGTTTATCCAGCCTCGTTGTTTCCTTTATTTGTTCATGTCGTTTTTACTTGACTACCGGTTTTTAATTTTGAAAATACAGTATTTACACACTTGGACGTCCAGCAGACACACAGCAACATGATGGTCCCATGTGGAGTCGTGTTTGAGCTAAAACAGGCTGAAACGCTCCGTAGAGCTGCAGAGCCGGTGACGATTCTCTCTGTGGGTTCATCACTATGAGCGGCTTCTTTAACCACAGAGCAGATGATCCATTGTTAGTATAAAAATATTGATTAGCAGCTTCCAGTGTGACTGCAGCTGCCTCTGGGGATGCATTTATTACAGATGCTCTGTTTCCCTTATTTAAAGCATTGTGGGGAAACGCCATGGAAACACCAGCCCCCCATTTTATATCATTCTTTATTTACTGAGGAACCCGTCTTTGTTTTTCAGCCTTCTAGTCACACAAAAACCACCATGGCACATCCAGATAACCACATTCTGCCCCCGTTAGCCATGCTGACTCCGCCTCCTCCCACATCAGGCTTTCTGCTTCCTGAAGACAACGACTGGACGAGCAGGAAGTCGGTTTGCTGCGGCTCATTAGGCGTCCTGGTCGTGTCAGCTGACTCTGAATTTAAACTGAGACATCGGGAGGAAACCGACCTTATCTTGACAAATAACTGATAAAACAAAATTAAAAACCCCGTTATCTCTCCGAAGAGAGTAGACGTCTCTGTTTAGTCAGATATTCTTCATATTAACATGTGACATATTTGGGGATAAATTACTGGATTAATTGAGTATATTGGAAATATTTTTAGTGGGCTTTTTTAAGGAATAAAATCCATATAAAAACCTGCCAAATAACATAAAAGCCGCCTCTTTGTTTGAATCTTTAATTAAGGTTCACATTCAGGGCGGCTTCAATCTTTTTGGGTGTTTTTAATTAAAATGTTATCATCTATAAACTTATAAATGTAGGTTTTCCCTTAAAAGAAAAATCTCCTCGACCACATGAAAAGCCATTTAAAATAAACCTTATTATATTATAGTCCATTAATTAATACATTAATTTCCCATTAAAAGCCATGAACAAAACATGTGCCTTTAAGCAGCCTCACCTTGGCTGTAATTTCACTCAGTTGTTTGGGATTTCTCCATTAAAACACCTTAAACCATGGAAAGGCCCAATTTAAGAAACCCATGAATCAACATTTGTACCATGACTCTTTCAAGGTTAATTAATGGCTTTAATGGTCAACTTTCGAGGATTTTAATCCCTTAAAACCCCTTAATCAAATTCATAAAACCCCTTCAAATGTATAATAATCCATCGTTCAAGTCATGTATGTAAAAAAAAAAAACACAAACATTTGAACTTTTTGAATCCTCTTAATCAATGCAGAGATATGAAATATTCCTTCATATATGACAGAAGCTAATCCAGTAAATAAGCAGATAATTTTCCTCCCGAATGAAACATGTTCAAAAGCATTTGTGCCATTAAATATGTTTAGTGTTTCATTAAAGTTAACTGCAGGGGTGACTGCAATGTTATTTGGTCAATTCCCCCTTAAAAATGAATCTTTAAAGCATGAAAGAAACCAACTAAAATGCCTTCATATGTTAGAATCCATCATTTAAAACATTTGTAGCTTCAAAGGCCTTGAAGCTAACGTAAACCTGTGTTCTCCTCTTTCGTTATTCTTCATGAAAACTCCTTAAACAACTCTGGAAACCAGTCAAATTGCCCAAATAAGCTATAATCCATGAAATAATGTATTGCTCTTCCCATTAAAACAGAGGAGCAGCAACATTAGCAGGACGAGGACGAAGAGACACGCCTGAGACGTCTCTATCCAACAATAAAGTGTTGTAGTTCCTAATGAATATATGCCGTGACTGTAAATTTAATTAGTTTTTGTAACAGGGCCGCTGCACGATACATCTATTGTACCAGATACAGCTGAAAGCTCCTGTTCGTGTGCTGAAGATGAGCAGGTTCCAGAGCTGGAAGACGAAACCTTCCACTTCCAGACCCAGTAACCCTGCGAACGCTGTCTTTAAGTCACTCTGGTTATTAGCCTCAGGATGAAGAGCAGCTTCCTGCTGACGCTGATGGATTCCACCTGACAAGCCATGCAGGCCGAGCCGTACGTGTATTTGTTCCGCAGGACGTGATTGAACCAATATTTCTCGTGCCAGAGACGATTCATGGCCCAGAGCTGCTGTGTTTTAACTCTCCATGCGTCGTCCTCGCTGTGCTTTGCTGCTGTGCATGTCTGACTGCAGCTTCTTTCATTCCCCCGCTTCCTTTGTCACTGGGAGCCTCATATTCTCTGCAGGGGTTTGTTGTGAAGCCATTAGCCGCCGCGGCGCTCAGGGTTAGCTTCCCCTCCCATTGATCGCACACGGACAAAGAGGCTGGAGTCGGCCGGGGGTCGACTCCTCCGCTGCTGCAGCATGTGAGGGCTCCTGTTACCTCCTGCTCAGGAGCTGCAGACTCTCTGGATCCCTTTGTGCACCTGCTGGGGGGGGGGGCTGATTAGTCTCGCATCACAGACTCTGAATCCATTCAATGCAGCGAGAAGGCAGGAGGGGGGAGGAGCTGCTGGACACTGTTGGCTCAGGGTTTGGGATCCCGGTGAGTAAGATGATCAGCTGACTGAGGCTGGAGGCCGGGTTTTTTTTGTGTGTAAATAAATAAAATAATAGTGGTAGCAATACATTATTAGTAAAACTAATACTATTATCACACAGCATCATGTGGCCAACACGCTGTCCCTGTCGGGCCTCTTTGACTTACAGTTTTATAATCGCGGTTTCTAAATGTACCGTCCCTGCCGTGAAGTCGCCGGTCTTTGTGTCTCGGGCACCTCAGGGGTGTTTGGTTTGGGACTCTTGGGTCGCTGCGTGCCCATGGCGTCCTGACAGCGGCGTCCACGAGGCTCATAAACAATCCCGGCATGCACAGAGGCCGTAAAACAGTCTGTGAGAAACGTCTGGAGGAGCACAAAAGCCCCTCTCAGCCTCTGTTTGGCTCTTTGTGCGGACTCTCCGAAGAGCTTTCCACGGTAAAAGCAGCACTTCGTCGCCAAAATAAAAGCGATTTATTGCACGCAGATCACAGAGACGGGCCAGACCTGCGCAGCCTGCAGAGCCTTTATTCCATCAGAACTCGTTTTTTATTCCACTCGTGGCCGGTCGTCTTTACAGCAAGAGCCGTTCAATGTGTTGACATTCAGTCATTTCCTCTTTATATACTGTTTCTGCTGGAGAGACAGACAGGAAACAATGCACGCATTCGCCAACGTGACGTGGGAGATGACAGCTGATGAGCGCGTGCGTTTCACGTGGAAGAAACGCCCACAATGCAACAGGAGAGCACGCTGACACGCTGTAATCTGCATCTTCACCGCCGTCGTCGTCGCATTGAGACAAATTGTACCGTAATTATGCAAATTCCAGTGTGGTTTGCGGGGGGGGGGGGGCGGGGGCACGAGGAGAGGAAGAGGATGATGATGAAGCAGGTTTCTGGTTTTACAACCTCCGAACGCTTGATGCAGCTGCACCTACAGGCTGGAAACATCTGGAGGGGGAGAGACCACCGGCCTGACTGGGGGAGAGAGAGAGAGAGACAAGTCATAGAAGAGCTGCTGTGCTGCATTTTAGTTTAGTTTTTTCTGTTTAAACATTCAAACTGGTGGTTTTTCTCTCCTCGTCATCAAATCACAGCCTGACGTATGAACACTGTTAAACACACATCAGTGAGCCTTCATCACCATCATCATCACACACTGCAGCTTATTCACCCGCCGTCCTGCCGCCCCAAACGCTCGCCGAGAGCAATCCGCCGCTGAAAGTAGTCCCCAACAAATGCTCCATTTCCTCCTGTTAGGTTGATTAAAAAAACAGTGGGCAGCTGTTTCAGGAAATTACCATATAACTCTCTATTTGTCTTCAGTGGGAACCAAAGGGGGCCGCAGACAGGAAGTGAGACCGGACTGAGCGATGGACTGACACGTCGTTGGCTTTAATCTGTTTCGTCTCTGTGCGTGATTAGCGTAGCGTAGCTTAGCACAAACACTGGAAGCAGGGCGAAACAGCTGGCATGTGTGGACAAACAACCTGGGTCGTATTTCAAGGAGGGTTTTTAAGGCAGGTTCTGCAATGATGCGCCTCTTTTTTGATGCGATTCCTAAGCGGTTTTATGGACGTCTGCTGGCGATGGGACACCGCAGATAATTAGATTCCTGGGACGTGGAAGTCACACGGATTCAGATTTCACTCAGTCGTGACTCAGAGGTTCGACGCCAGCTACGCCAGTTGGCTGCTACGGGTTCACAAAGAGCGTTTTTAGAGAGCTGCCATCTTGTTTTGCTGCAGACATGTGACTCCCTGTTAGCTGGCAACCTGCCTTCTCTTGTTAAGCGCGTTTCTTATTATGCAAACTGAACACACAGTCTGCTGCTCTCTTTAAATGGCGGCCTGCTTCAAATGCATTTCGTGCTTATAATATGTGTCAAAAGTCACGTCATGATTCTCCCACTCTCTCTGTCTGAGGCCGGAGGTCGCTCAGCCCCTGAATTCCCTCGGCTCTTAAAATCTTTCATAATGTCAAGCCGCCGCCTCCTCCTCCTCCTCCTCCTCCTCCTCCTCCTCCTCCTCCTCTGAAACCACCCTGACGTTCTGTTGCATGCTTAGACGCTGACATTATTTTCAGCCCTGCTTCTCTAAAGCTCAGCTGCTTTAGCTTTTATTAGCTAGACTGGATATTCATTACTGTCAAAGCTCTAATTCAGGACATCCGTAATTAGATTTCGACAATTCACACTGCTTTTTCCATTCATGTGTGTGGGGTTTCTCATTACAGATATCTACAATTCATTTGCCCATAACTGCAGTGTGAATTGCTGGTATCTGCATCTGAATTATGCCGTAGTTGTAAGTCCACTTTCAGATGTATTTAATTCTCATCAATTGGAGATATCTACATTGTCCTTTCTAGACATCTTAAATTATGTTTTCCTGGAACTGGAATTAGGCAAAGTCATGATTTATTTGTAGATATCTATTATATATTGATATCTCAAATTGGAGTCGTCTTTCACTTTCATTCTGCCAAGTCAAAATGTAATTGCAGATATATTGAACTGGAGTTTTGACTACAGGTGAAGTGATGCTGCCGAGGTCTGCTGTTCCTTGACGATGAGCTCTTTCTCCTTCTATTAACTGCACAGTTCAAACGCTTTGCTGCACCAGCGTCCAATGGGAAGCCTCGCCTGAGCTACGTCATGCACATCATTTAAAACACCTGAAGTAACAATCCCGCACCGACGCCAACATCAGCATGCTAACATGCTGACGTTCAGCAGGTAGAATGTTAATTGCAATGTTCGTGCTAAGCTAGGCTGAACATGTCCTGGACGTGTCTCTGTGCTGGACGTACAGCGAGCCAACGCCAAGGAACACAGCGTGTTGATTGGTTTGTTACCTCCAGATCCTCTAAATCCGGCTTTGTTTGTGTGTCTTCGCCACCATCACTGCTGTGGTCAAAGCGTGCGGGTTGCCAGTGTTTCATACGCGGCCAGAAAAAGAGCTTTAACATCCCGGTTTTTAAGCCAAATCTGAACCTGATCCCCGTCCGCTTCCTGCCTGCAGGTCCTGCTGCTCGGCGCGCTGTGGGGGGAAATCAAATTGGCTGAAAACTCCTCTCCGTCCTGCTGCTTTTACTGCACATAATGTGAGACTGTATAATGGCGGCGCAAGTCAGGCGAAAACAGCGCTCCCTGCAAATAAAATAGACCCAGATTTATAGTTCAAAGTGCTTTACATCGGCAAATAGCTTTTCCATTAACGGTAACAACACAATTATTGAGAGCAGTGAATCAGCGAAGAACATCAACAACGTCTCTCTTTATTCCCCACCACTCTTTTGTGAGTGCACCATTTTGAAATAAAGCCGTGAAAGTATTAAATGGCTCTTGGAAAACGACGCCAGAGCGAATGGAGGAGCCATTTGATTAATTCTCTCTCTGTGCAGCTGCTGAAATATTTACTATAATTAAAACCACCGAGACACGAGAAACGTTGTCGTTCCTGTGATTAAGCAAACATTGTTTAGCGTCGGCGTGTTAATAATTGGGATGACTGCAGTCATTAGGATCATGAGCAGAACGGCGGCGGCGGCGGCGGAAGCAGCAAATGCGACCGCTTCTATAAAGAAGGGTGATTTTCGTGGGAAGCTAATTAAAGCATCATCCGACTGAGGCGACGGCAGGGTGCCTGCGAGTGCTGTCACCTGTGGGCGGCGTGTGGGCTGGCAAAGAAAATAAAGCACATTCCATTGAGTTTCATTTCATGAACGCGGCGAGCTGGATAATAACGGCGTCTCGTTTAACGCCTCGGCCCGACGCCTGTCACACCTCAGTTTGTTGTTTCAGGGACGGCGGTGATTCAGAGGACGAGCCAGACGTCCGGTTCAGGGGACGACTCCTTCCAAGGATGAGACAAACCAGATCATGTACAAATGAAGCCGGTTGCGTTTCGAAGAGACTACAACAGCATTTTTTTGTAGCCCGGGAACCAGACGGGTCTGCGAGCTCACGTTTCATTGGCTCTGGAAGATGCGTCTGGTCCCATTCAGACAGAACTCCGACCGTCTATCTAACGCGGCGGGTTTGATACGATGCCGCTGACCGTTCTGAATCTTCTATCACGTCAGTATTAAACGAACAGAACAGGATATTTTCTCTAAAAGAAGAACAAACAGCTGAACTTAAAGCTGCTGCTGCAAACAAAGATTCCGGCAAACTTCCTGCAGGATTCGCTCTGTGCCGCCTCACTCCGACTGGTTGTAGGTCCGTCCAGCTGCGCCGCGTGGAAATCGAACGTGACCTCAGAGGTTCCGGACAAATTCTCCACATCGGGCTGGAGCTTTTACCGAAACTCCTCCAGACTGTGTAAATCTTACAGCTCGGTCTTGGTGCGTCAGCGTTTTCGTGGGTAATTGGAGCTGTTCCTGCGATCGTTCGTTTTAAAACGTTATTTCGTTTTTTTCCAGACGACGCCTCGACCACGATGTTGGCTGTGATGTGTGTTCTGTTTTGAAAGAGGACGAAGAAGAAGAGATTTTATGTTGTTGAGGTGGACACTGAAAGACATTTGAAACATGGAAACGCAAATAGTTTTCGCCCGAAGGCAGCGTTTTAAAATGTGGACGTTAGTTATGTCTGACAATTAAAACTCTCTCAGAAAATCTCCTTGTTCCTTATTCTAACATAAATAAAATATTCAAAATCCCAGACGGACCTTTCGAAGTGTCCCAGGACATTTTGGGGACGGGTGTTATTTTCCAGGACATTGGAAAGCTACTTACTGTAAGAATTCCAGGTTTTCCAGGATATGTGGGAACCCTGCGACAACATGACCTTTTAAACTCTCTCGCAGTTGTTTGAGGCTTAATTGTCTTGTCAGTAACAACCCGAACTGCCAGCGGGCCCCAGTGACCCGGCTCGCCGCAGATAGACCTCCCTGGAGGTCAATTACGTCGTGCTCTGCCTCTGCGTCAGACTCCTGGATGAACCTGGAAGGAGCCGTTCTGTCCCTCTGATCTGCTCGGCATGAATAAAACATCGAAGCTGTTATCTTTACGCTGCACTCGCCGCTTCCCAGGTGAACATTAGTCTGCTGCAACAGCTGATGAAGCCAAACGAGCCTCCGGGCGACTCGCAGTCAGACGCTCGCTCTGCCTCCGAGGGACACAACAACACACAAAACTGGACAAATTAGTCCCAGTTAAAGGAGGAGGAGGAGGAGGAAGGCAGGGCGGTAATTACACAGCAGATCCTTCTGCAGCAGCTGCTCAGTGTCACAGTTGAAGGTTCAAATCCCTGAAAACTCATTTTTCATCAAATTTTTCGTCACACGTCTGTTTTCATCTTTATTAACTTAGGGCCCTGCAGGGGAGGGAGGAGAAGAACTCCCTTATTCATGCTATACTTACTTATTCATTTACAATGTTTCCGAACCTGGTTAAGACCGAGCAGAGTGGAACATGCTGGATGAATAAAAACTCCTGCCCTCCTCAGAGTTTATGAGGTTACTGAAATGTGTGTGTTCACTATTATGTTTATTGTGTTGTACAAAGTCTCTGTGTCGTCGTGACGCACAGTATATCAGAAATATTCATGCAACATGGTGGAAAAGTGTAAAAATCAACATTTCAACTCAATTCTATTTCCTGCAGGCTGCTTCTGTTTTTCCTCCTTCGATCCCTGAAGATTCATCTCATCTGTTTTTCCTCTGAACTGAAGTTTCCTCTTCATTAAAAGTCTTCGGCGACGGAGCTGTCGCCCAGAGAAAGACTGACACCTAAACTGAATTTAAACAATGCAGAATGTTCAGGATAAAAGGAACAGGAGGAGGAGGAAAAGGAGATGGAAGAGGAGGAGGTGGTAGAGGTGGAGGAGGAAGAGGCGTTCAGGGTTTCATGTTTTATCCAAGCAGCAGAGGAAACCAGAGAGAAGCTCACAGGAACTGATCCAGCTGCTGCGGTCAGGAGGTTTAAAACAGATCCGGGATCTGAGCAGCGTTCAGTCTTTATTACCTCACTCACTGAATCCATGAAAACACTGGGATTCTTTCATATTCTCAGATGGACATCAGCAGCTGACTGTGACGCTTTGTTCCACAAATGTGTCATCTTCTTTATTTAATCTGCCATTTCCTGTGTGTGGGACTTTTCACCAGACTGCAGTACGACTTTCTGCATTTTAAGGCTTTTATTCCGAGAATGAGACGAACACGGTCACGGCTACACCCAAAAAGAAGCTTGCTGCATCAGGTTTAAGCTGCTTCATCCTGCTGATGATTGTGAGGTCAACAGTAGAATAACTCGCATGACAAAGCGGCTCGCAGGATGTGAACATGGCGCCCTCGCTGGAACAAGCGGAGGGCCTCCGTGATGTCGGTGTGTGAATAGGTGTTTAAAGTTGAAGATGAAACCCTGAAGTCTCCGGAGCAGAGGTTAAAACGGTTGGGGGTGTGTTTCATTTCTTCGCCTGCCGGTCTGCGGGTGTTCGGCAGGTGGAGTCAGCCAGATGAAGTGATCAGGTGGCGCAGCGGGAAGATCAGCAGCTACTTTACAGCACAGGCGTTAAGAAAAGATGAACGTGTTCGCAGGTTTTTCATCAGGTTTAGCTGTGAGGAGCTTCGTCTTTTCTATTCAAATCTTTATTTTAAAGGATCAGCCCACGTTCCCGGAGAGGACGACGCTCCTCTATAGTCCAGAATGCCTCCGGCAGCACAGAGACCTGGAACATCTGTGTGTTTGAGCGTGATGGGGATTTCAAGTCCCATCATGCATCAGCGATGGCAGCATTTTACATGAACGTCGTTGTTCCACGTCTCTGCTGAGGACAAACTCTCTTTGGCTTTTAGAAAACCAAATCGATACGCCGCAGCAGTCTGTGAGGAGGCTTCACCATCTGATGTTCTATTTCAACATGTGAAGTGTGCAGAGGCGCTCACTCTCTCTCTCTCTGTGTGTGTGGATCAAATAATCGAAGCCGTGCTGTGTGTTCGGCGCTCCCTCCGCCGCGGTTTTGATTTGTTGATCTCAGCGTATCGCTGCCCTGAAGGAAACACAAACCCTCATGTTTCATGTGTTGCAGCAGTGGAAGAGCTGAAGGCCAAGATGAGGTGTTGATGTCCATCTCTGGAGGGCATGGGATGGGATGGGATGGGATGGGATGGGATGGGGGGAGGGGGGTTGGATAACGGGTGGGGCGCTGGGTGGGGGGGCTGGGTGGCCATGACGACCGGGCCAGACTCGGGGGATTTGGGAGGTGGATGTGCCTCCGGGGTTCGAGCTGCTGCCACGCTCCGTCAGCTTCTTTAGTTCTGCTCCGATCCAAGGGAGGGAATTATGTGCATTTCAAATCCCTGTCCCTGCTGCAAAATGTATGAGGGCGAGGAACCCGAATGCAACACGGCCGGGTCGACCACTAACACGCACACTCAGAGCAGCGCTCGGCCTCCAGGCTGCCGGCTGCTGATGGATGCTGCTGCTGGTTGGACTTAATTAGCCCTGAACGTTCGGCTCAGTCTGCGGTCCTCCACAGACCTGCATGGATGTAGTGATCTGCAGGCCAGGTCTGGTTGCGGCTTCAATCGGGCTGAACTAATTCTAAAAGTCAGTTTATTTCAGATCTCTACACGGAGCTGCCCTTTAATTTGCAGGCTCACTGTGTCTGAGCTGGATTTGACACATTGGAACGTCGCTGTTATTCAGACATCCATCAGTTGGCATCTTCTCAAGTTTTAGGACAGTTGAAAGTTGTAAACAGCTGACAAACAGTCTTCACTCGTGGTCTTCTACGTCTTCATCAGCGGCTGAAACATTGCGACGGCGAAGCAAAGGTGAAGACTGAGTGTTTGAGGCCGCGCGGTTGTTACATGAACAAACTCCATCCGCCGGTGGAGACCATGTACTCCTGAACAAGTTGAGTGCAGATTGTTGGTGAGCTGCTGTTTCCAGGGTGGTTCTCCCTTCGTGGTGCTGCTGTCGTGCCAGATGCACAGAGGTGAGGCATGTGTGTGGATAGCTGTTGACTAATGCTAGCTGTACTCTTATTGTTGCACACTAAGACCTGGATAGCGGACACAAAGACGGCGCCTATTCAGTCCAATAAGGTTTCTAGCTTCTGGAAAACTGCTGAAGTGCAGAAGCTCTTAGAACGGCTTCAGGTGCAGCACTGCCTCCTTCTGGGCCGGAGGAGGACCGACCCTGGTTCGCACTGAGGCCAGAAATCAAAGATCAGAACTTTGAAGGGATGCTCAGACATTTTGGGAACGGTTTTGGCCGTTAGATGAGAAGACGGAATGGTTTTAATCTCCATCAGGAGCCTTAACGGTGTTTTCTGTGATATCAGTCCGCTTCGTGTTGGCTTCCATCTACATTTAACATTTCTGTGTTGTTTGCTGTGTAAATAGTTAAGCTTGATCATTTTCATTATCCTTACTTGGAAAAAAATTAAAATGTCCCCTTTCTTGCCCCTCTAAGTATTCAACAAGAAGCTGGGATGTCCGATACGTGTTGAATCAGACACCAGCAGGTTGAACCTCTGAGATTCAGTTATTTAGAACTTTACATGCAAATGTAGAAAACTGTTTTCTGATTCTGGTTCGTCCAAATGCTGTCGGGCAAAAACAGTCCAGGGCTCAAAGGGTTAAAGTCTTTGAGAATAAAATCCATATTTCTAACGGAACAGAAACTCAGCCTTGTGTGAAAAAAATAATTTGTGTTTTCTCCCAAATTGGAATAACCTCCAGTTTGGGGGATTTTCATTTCAGACGTTTAAATGCATCAGTAATTTAAAAACTCTGAAGGCAAAGAGGCATTTTCCGTTCAACAATTTGTGCTCGTGATTGTGTATGTTAGGATTTAGTTTTCTTGCTCCTTGAATCAGAAGGTTGCTTTTGCTGCTTCGCTCCTCAGCAGCTCTCCGTCCTGGCTGGTTGTCCTCAGACCTGCTCCGCCTCCAGATCGCACCAAGCTGATGAGCGCGAGTGACACTTTGTGAGCTGCTCAGTAATAAAAGTGCAAAGAGCCAATCTGATATTTGGGCTGATCAACAAGCAGGACTGACCTTTGAAGGGAGGCTCGGACATTTTGGGAAATGTGCACGTGGTTTTGCCGCCTTGCCGGCAGTTAGCCGAGATGTTGGATGTCGTTTTAATCTCCAACAGGAGCAACTCGGCGTTCGGTGTGTATCCCAAGGATGCGTCCGCATATGGCGGAGGCGGGGCTCGAACCGCCAACCCTGGGATCAACAGACGATCCGCTCAATTATTATTGTTATGTAGCCTATAGCTTAGCGCAACGACAGAGGGGGGAAATATTTCTCCAGTTATATTGATAGGTTTTCATCACATGCTGTTTGGTTGTTATGATGTTTTATAGTCCAAAACAAAATCAGTATAATCCCATAATCATAAAAATGTTATATCCACAAAAGTCCATTTTATGACAGAATACATAACTGAATCCTCAGCTTTTTGACGATCTGATTGGTTGTTTGCGTGTCCAGCGGGGGCTCGGCTGCCAATGAGATCAGCACCAGGCCTTTTTGAATCTTTTTGATCGGTTCTGTGAGTCCACCTGTTGGTGGAAACACACTCAACCTGTAGTCCAGGTCTGACAGACGTGTCCCCGTTTCCCCTGCAGCTCAGCTCTCTGTCTGCTTCTGTTGGTCATGAACTCATAAAACTGTCGGGGGTTTTATTCCGAGCGATGTCAGGATTCGACTGTTGTAGGTCTGGTTCACCTTGTCGATCTGCCTGCTCACCTGTCTGTCCCCCTTTGTCCCCCCCTGTGCTGCAGATCTGTCGGAGAAGAAGAGCGACCTGAGGGTTTGCGATGACTCCACCTGTCGATTCGGAGGCGTCTGCAGGGACGACGGAGCTCAGCTCAAGTGTGTCTGCCAGTTCCAGGTGGGAAACTGGAGTTCTGGAGTACATGTTTCCTTGTTGTTGACATTTCCCATGAGACCATGAGGCAGTCTGTCTTCCTGTCTGCGGCTCTCACCTGTGAGCCCATTGGTTCCTGTTGAAGACGTACATTTTAAAAACGGCTCAGTGATTTCCTAAAATGCCTGAGCTGGTTGCACGATTCGTTATTTCCATTATTAGTGTCGGTCAATGGAGCTCTATGGGAGGGAGGCCACAAAAAGCAGTCACCACATTTTCTATATTCATTTAGTAGTGGTAAAATATTCTCTACACTTTCTTTTCTCTGTACGTGATCATCTACATACCTGGAACATCAAGTGCCTTTAATATATTTTATGGATTTGGCCTAAAACAGTCAAATGTAAAAGTATTGAAAAATTTTACTTCTTAGCTGAGTGGTGGCGTCGATGTTCGACGGTACTTCAGTCAAAAAAATGAGACGCTGTATTTGCATCTTTACTCCCGAGAGTTTGTCTTTGACTCAGATTCAATTGTAGCGTCTTTGTTTAGGAGAATATTAGCTGTAAACATAGATTCAATGATTTTAACCTGTAAAAACAGAGCTGGAAGGGTCTTTTGTTTCAGCCCTGAACTTGGTCTGCAGGCTCCATACGACCCAACATGAAGGGCCTCCCCTCAGACAAAGCTTGGGAAAAGCCATCCCCCCCCCCCCCCCCCACACACACACACACACAAACACCTTAAATTACTTGATTAATTCCTGGACGTCTATTATGGAGTCATAGGAGTGCCATAAAAAAAGAATAAATCTGGGAAAGAATAAGACAATAAAGGTGGAAAATATAAAGATAAATAAAAGAATATATAAATGTGAATATGTAAAAAGACAAATAATTCTTCCCTTATTGCTTTTGCTTTTTCGTTTTCACTCAGCCTGGGCAGGAAGGCCGCCCAAAGCCAGTTGATTGACAGCTTCGCCCTTCAAGGAGTAGCAAAAGGAATAAGGGAAAATGATGATTTCTTTTTATATATCCACTTTTATTTATTTTCCTTTATACTTCAGAATTTATTGTCTTTTTCTTTCCCGGATGCATTCTTTCTTATGGCACTCCTGTGACTCCATAGCCTTTGGGATCATGATTGTGTTATTTGGTCAACAGTGTCTGTCGGACACAAATTGAATCGTTTATTAGTTTGTGACTCTGAGAAAAACAGTTCAATTCCCCAAAACTACTGCATCTCTTTAACCAAATTACACACCTTTAGGTTATCCTCTGTGAGCTCTTAGCAATAACTGATGTAATATCTTTTCACTTCCATAAGCCTCCCCTGAGAGTGTTCACAGCCCCCCCACCCCCCCGGGAGGCCCGGCTATAGAGGCCTGAGAGGCGAAACTCAGGGCATAAGTGGACTCATCGCACTTGATGCTGAACCGTGTGTTTGCACGATATGTGCAAGTGATGTATGGCCTGTATTATTCGTCATATCACTTGGTAACCACGGTAACACGTACGCACATGACCACAAGCGACCTGTTAGTCTGTGTAACCTCATGTTTACCGCTCTCAGTGTGTTTGTATGAAGTCAGCGGATCATTTTATTCCTTCTAGACCAAACGAACCGAGCTGCAGGTGTGAAAGTGTTCATCTTAATAAGGACGTAACGTGCTGAGCTGACGACACAGATTCAGCGTTAAATATGTCTTCCCGCTGTGCAACGCAGCTGTGGATTCTGGTCTTGTTAGTTTATGGGCTGAAACAAGATTCAGTTCCTTCACATCGGGAGACATGACCAGCCTGCTGTTTGCTGCTCTGATGTGAAACTAAATGTAATTGCTCTCCAGCCGGCCTGCTGTATTTGCTACAGCAGCATCGACGTGAAGGCCAGCGTCTGGGAGACACGCTCACCACCGAGCTGCTGCTTTGCTGCAATAACAAGTAAACAGCGTTTGAAACTAACCGCCACGGCTCTGCGGTCTGGACGCAGAACCTGTACATTTACTGCTCCCGCTAACAGGATGGAGCTGCTCAGCACCACCAGAGGGGTTTCGCTGCTGCCTGAGGAGGCTTCAGCTTTTACCGTGAAGCAGTTCAGCTTTGCGAGGCCTTTTGTGGGTTTCGACTGCCGTTTTCCCTCACTGGTGCAGCCTGACACTGGCCTGCAGACACCACTCAGGGTCAAACATGCAGTTCGAGTGGATGAGCATGTGTGAAAAAGCATTTGGTCACACTGGTGATTTGACGTTGTTCTGGTTTTGCAAAGCACACGTATTGGCTGAACCCAGACTGTAACAAATGCGTGGTCTCTCCTCTCCCACCATCACCCGTTGAGGTGGACAGACGTCTCCGGCGGCCGCTCGGATCGGCCGTCACTCAGTTAACGTTAAATCTGTGCAGAACAAAACGAAACGTGTCTGAGAGCTGAAGTATAAATCTGACCCAGAGTCAGCGGTCGTAACAGTTATGAAACATATTCAAAGTGTAGTGTTTTCTCTACACATGTGTGTGCAGTGGTGGAAAGTTACTAAGTACATTTACTCAACTTCTGGTACTGTACTTGAGTATTCCCATTTTCTGCTACTTTATTTAACAGATGTAGTTTGTAGTTTATAAAATATAATCCACCACCTGCAGCTTACACTAAAGTACATCAGTAATAATGACCCAGTAACGTGACACAATAACACTCTACTTTTACTTTAAAGGACTAATCTGTTAGATCTGTATCTAAATAAAACAGCAGGGATCTGTCTATATCCTGATCACTGAAACGTTTCCATTAAACAGAAGAAGAGTGAGCGTGTCTGACATCATTCACTCATTCACTCCTCTGTTCTCACTGTCATGGGAGTTCGATGTAGAGGATTATACTGAGCTCGTTTTCACGCTGCTTTCTCTCCTCTCTGATATGTTTCTCTCAACGCAATGCATGATGGTACTGCTTTACACGATGCATTGTGGATTACTTTGAGGCATCATAATTTACACTATACATTTGGACGGCACAAAAAAAAATGGCAGTATATAGTGGACTGTGTAGTGAGCGGTGAACGATTTCGGACTCAGCCTCGGTCGTAATGCGGAATCTAAACTTAAAATCAGTCCCGTGTCCCGTTAACACAACTCTTACATTTGACAGGTGCATCTTATGTTTAAAAAGCCAGTTTGAAGCTAACTACTGAGAACCTGTTGTTGCACAGGACTAAAACCAAACTACCTGCTGCCACCTGATCCTGATTTCTGAGCTAAGCATTTTGAATTCTGGCATCACTGAAAAGCTCATTAATTCCACGCTCTGCAGCGCCTGATGACACGCTTTGTTTCTCTTCTCGCTGAGTTTAGAAAGCGGCCATATTTCTTTCTAATGTGGCTGTAATTACAACGGGAGGGCAGCAGGTGTGTGTGAGGACACATTTTGCGATTTAGAAAATGCTGTCTGAGGTTTGCAGGAAGTCACGTCACGTTATGCACTGAGGAGCAAAACTGACCCAGGATAAGCAGCGAGTTTGAGCGGAAGCTTTGCTGAGATTTAAAATACGCGCAAGACTCGACTCGTTTCATCTGGTCCAGCACAGAGACGTGTTTAGCCTAGCTTAGCACAAAGACTGGAAGCGGGGGGAAACTGCTAGCCTAGCATCATCTAAAAACAAGTCCCGTCTGATTTACATGTTGGATCCTGTCAGCTACAGACAGAGGAGTCTGGGCTCCCAGATCTGGGTTGATCGGCGCTCAGTAGTTTTGTCATTAACGTGTTTCCATGGAGGAGCAGCAGCGGTTTGTTTGGGTCACACCCAGACCTGAGCCGTGCAGAGGTCACGGGGGTCATCTCTGCAGGGGATTCCTGCTAAATGATTGATGGCTGCTAGTTAATAGAATATGGATTGCTGAACACAGATATGTGTCCTTGGCAGCTGCGGTTATTAACCTCCATGCAGAGCGAATGAAGCTCCTGATCCTCCCGCTAACTGCTGAACAGTTCACGTGGCGTTTTTTTTTTTAAACACCTTTCTTTAGTTACCTGCATCAAACTTGGCGTTCACATGTCTGATGTCGTTCCCTCCTGCAAAACCCACAGTGAGCAGGGCGGTCAGCTGACTGCCCGAGTGAGACGGTGACACGCCTTCAGTTACGTTACCTATAAGACAGCTTGACTGGAGTTGGTTTTCGCTTTTGTTCCCCTTCTGTCTGCAAGAATGAAGTCGGCCCGTCCTGAGACGACTGAATGCACTGAAGTTACCGTCTTCACTTCCTGCGCCCACGCCTCCGAAGCTCCAAGAGAAGAGCTCCAGCCCTCTCAGGAGGACACCACATTCTGCACCCTAATCTCTCCTCGCCTTTACGCTTCCTCGGCGGCGTCAGTCTGACATCGGGCTCGCTGGAGACGAGCCAGGCCACAGAATCGATCGCCGCACAATGCATGCCGGTTAGATTTGTGTCCGACTTGATCGCGACTCGCTCTGACGTCACGCACAAGTGGGCAATGATATTAATATGTTCTCTGTCAGGTTTGGATTAGTGGATTAACAATACAGCATTTCAATTGCTTGTCATTACACTGTTTCTAAAGAAAGCACAGTGGCTACTTTCATCATGATTTGCTGTTTGATTTCATGTGAAATAAATAGGATAATTAATCAAATAAACTTAACTACCAGCAAAGACACGAAGACGCCGCACTTCTTGTCCTGGCTCTGCACAGAAACTATCCAGCACCAGACTCCTTTCAGTCTCCATCATCAGAGGAAACATCCTCCTCCAGTGAACCTGTGGGAACGTGAATAGAAGCCCGGCCTCTCTCTCAGCTGGCCGTGTGTCCTCATCATTCGGTCGGTGTGTCCTGTGAGCAGCGGTCACACTGAGACTTAATTAACATTTGATTGTGTTTGATTCGCAGTGCCACAAACACTATGTCCCCGTGTGCGGCTCCAACGGCGACACCTACCAGAACGAATGCTACAGGCGACAGGCGTCCTGCAAACAGCAGAGGCTCATCTCCCGGGTGTCCGACGGGCCCTGCTCCGCCGGTGAGTCTGCCAGGAAATACACTGGATCAGTGCAACGGAAACCAGAATTAACAGATTGATTGAGGGTGGAAGGGTGGGGGGTCATAAAAAAGTTAATTACAACCCTTCATTTATTGACATCGACCAGTGGAAAGGTATGTGAGGACGTCAGTCAGTGTCTGAAGGTTTCAGTCATTTAAAATGTTGTTAAAGTTAAAGTAAACTGAGGAAATAATTCATAATTTGAGGCGCAACTTGTCTCCGTTTGGTCCGACCGGTCATGTAGGTAATTATGAAGTGAAACTGTTGAGATAAGACTTTTGATCGGGCACTAATCAGGCGACCTGCACACTGTTACACAGAGCTCTGCAGGAACGGGTCCTAAAACCCTGACGTCAGTTAGCATGTTAGCTCTTCCTGTTCCTGTCGTCCTCCTTCACAGCCTCGTTGGGTTCATGCTGCAAACTGTTACTACTCTTCTCTCCTGTAGGAGAGGTAGAAGAAGAGGCAGTAATCCAGGTGATTGCTGTCCGTTTCCATGGTTACAGAGCAAACAGGAAGTGCTGCGTGCTGACGCAGCCTCGCTCCTTTTCATGGATGCGGATTCAACAAAACGTAATGAAATACAGATACTAAAATACTGCGCTCACTGTCTCCATAGCAACATTCTACTTCCAGTCTGCATCACCCGAAGCATGATGGGAACTTTTAGTGAGAGAACTCAAACCGCATCCAACTCAAATAAGAGAAAACAAAAGAAAAACAATAAGGGCGACAGAATCCAAGAATCCAAGCCTTTTCTTTTTTTTTTTTTGGAATAACTGATGCCAAGAACGTCGTGGTTCTTATTTCCCCGTAACACCGACTTTCTCCTCCAGTCATACGGACTTTTACTGTGTGTTGAAAACCTGTGGATACACATTTCACTTCAAACTATTTCAAACTGTGTTAAAAGAATGAATCATGCGAGGACACAAGAGATGGCGTCATTTCTCCTGAAAACATCGATATATGGCTTGGTGTCACTGTCCCAAAGTCTCTGTAAGTATAGAGACAGACTGATGATAGAGGTAATAATGTAAACTCACACAGGATAAGATCAGCTGATCGTTGTGTAAGCGCCTCTCTTAACGTTTTTAATTACGCCTCCGAGTCGGTCATGCTGCAGCGTTAAAGTTCATTGTCATTGTATTTTTTAATTGACTGAACACGTTTTCCTCTGAACTCTGGAACGTCATCAGTCAGAACGAGCCGGTTAATCAGCCACGGATCCATTTTAATTAGGAGCCGCAGCCGAGAGCCGTTAACATCCTCCCAAAGCTGAGTGCTTCTGAAACTGGAGTTTGGGGAAACTTCCAGGGCTCCTTCAGCAGCAACTGCAGAGAAATGACGTTTAGCGCCACCTATGCGTGACATTAAATATATTATATTCCCTTATAATAACCTTAAGTGCATGTAAACGCGCTGACGATGAGCTTAATTATACACAAGCTAAGAAATGTAGCTTTGATGGTGGATATAAGCAGATGCCAATCAGGTTGGGTTTAAAAACAGCCCCGATCATTGTGGGATGCTTTCCTGTGATTTTACAAAACCTTCTGGTTCGTTTCCTTCCTGCAAAGTTGGAAGAACACTGTCTAAATTATTAAAGACAAACAGACAAAGCAAATGTGGACTGGGGTGTCTACAAACCTTTGGCCACATGGTGAATGCCCAGAAGCACTGAGACATGCAGCATATGAGGGTTTATTTCCTAAAACCTACAGGCTTAATGTTCCACAGCCGGATGATTGCCAGCCATAAATCTGGCCGATGCTAAGGCGCTAACGGGTTAGCAATTTTCTCACCAAACACCCAGCAGACTCTCTGGATCCAGACGTCTCTGCAGGCCAGTCAGGGTTCGTGCTCTCATCCTGCTCTTGAGAAATGTGTTGGGGAAACTTATAGTAACACCACAGCGGTCAACTCCATCTGCAGGGGCAGTGGCCTGATTTCCCAGGAGGCATCGCGCGGCGCTCCGCTCTTATTACCCGTTACACCGGGGAGCCGGCGCTGCGATATGCCCTCCACTTCCCTCGCCTCCCTCCTGTCCTTCTGCAATTTCCTCTCCCCGAGATTTATGCTTCCTGTAATTGGAGCGCTCGGCGGCCGTGATCCGAGGCGGCGGCGCAAATACTCGGCTGAGTTAATTTCCCCGAGCAGGAGAGGAAGAGGAAACTTTGTGATTCTGCTTCTTCCAGAGAGCAGACTGCGAGGTTACGGGAGGCAGGAAGACTCATTGCCGGGGTCTGATCACAGGTCAGCAGGTCTGAACCTCCACGCCAGCCTCAGGACAGACTTATTACTCGTTAAAACTGGTGTTGTTGGCTTCTTGACTTTGTTGGCCTGCTGACAGGATGAGAGTGACGCCTGCAGCAGAGAACAGATTTCACACAGTTGGATTAGAAGAAGTGGATCTGACACTAAAAGGGTTTTTCCTCCTTAACCTCGGACCTCCTATAACCCGAACCTTTAATAACGAGGCTTTGTTAGAAGATGCTTCTTTGTGCTTCTTCTCAGGTGTAAGTAAGCAGCGGTGGGACAGACGTCGATGTCAGAAGTGGTGTTGGTATTGATTTTCTTTCATGTTAATCTGAACAGGGGGCACAAGATTATATGGCAACTAGAGAATCACAGCTGGAGCCGGAAAACAAGCTCGCTGAAGGTCCCAAATAGCGTCCGGAGCATCCAGCCTTACTGTCCCAGGAATGATGTCCCTACCGGACGAGTCTGCAGCTCACACTTTACGCCTGATGCCAATGTTCAGTACTAATCAGAGTTTTAAGCAAACACAGTCAGCGTTCTGCAGTAATCTGATTCCTCTGCCGTGTAAACAGGTTACCAGGTTCCTCGTCGCCGTTTACAATCACCACGGTGGCTGCGGGGCCTTAAAGGGTCTTCACTTCTGTTTGGGGAGGCCTTAAGTGTTTGTGTATTGAATGCTGCAGGCACGGTCTAAAAAACTCCAAGCACCGAGCGTCTGTATGTTTGAGCTTTGGCAAGGGTTGAATTCCAATAACTTTGGTGATCGGGATTGTGTCGGAAAATTGTTCTCTTGCGGGTGTTTTGGTGTCAGCATTTGAATTGAAGTGGAACAATGTTGTCTGGTCGGAATCTGTGGGAAATGACCCTTTAAATGAAGATCTTAAAGTTGGACTGAAAATGTCATCTTGCTGTTGTCAACAGCTGACAGCAAACATTTTTTTCCTGAAATCGTTCTCGAGAGACTTTCTGTTTTCCGACTGAACTGGACGGAAAATTGAACGTGGAATTGGGTCACGAGTGACCTTTTGCCTTTGCTTTTTGGGAAATGTTTGTCACAGCTGCCTCGCTGTCGAGATCGACGCGGTTCAAAAGAGGCACAAAGACGGGGGGAAGAAATGAAGGCAGCCTTTTGCGTTGCCTGGTCGAGGCTTGCTGTGCTGTGCGTTATCTTCCACAGCAGAAACGGCAGAAGGCCTTCGGAGTTCAGGAGCAGCAGAGCGACGTCCACACGTGGACGGCAGCAGAGGACGCAGGGCGCTGCTGGGTTAAACACAGGGGCGGCCATGTTTCGTTTCTGCTGCAAACGCGCTTTTAACCAGAGGAGGAAACGTCGGTTTGTTGAGCTGCAGCAGAGTCAGCGAGGACGCACGGTTAACGCACAGCTCCGCGGTCTATTCCCCCACGGAGATATTTGGAATGACATCGTACGTCTGTAAGGTTGATGGAAATATGACAAAGGCAGCGCTGCAGCTGTTTCTCCCAAATGTTCTTTTTATAAAATGTGTTCTGTCTGACTTCGGCTGTCGACCCGTCCTGAGCGCCGCTCGCCCTGCGGCCCTCTGAGGGGAGGCGTTATAGGTGATGGATGGACGATATTCTGTTTCATCGCGGATTCCGAGAGGTTTCTGTTCTCAGTGTTCGAGACTGAGGGTGTTTTTTTTTTTAATTCATAAACCCTTTGAAGTGAATCGATCACACAGAGTTTGTCTCTTCAGATCTACACTTCAGCTCGGTTACAGCTTGTTTTCATCAGCCGGACCGAAGATTCAGTTTGAACTTAGTTTCACTTTATTCCACCCTCATAGCTTCAACCCTCCTTCCCTTCCTTTCCACCTACTTTTCAACCTGCCTTCCCTTCTTCCTTACTGACCTTCCTTCCTTCCTTCCTTCCCTTCATACCTACCTGTCTTCCCTCCTTCTTACCTTCCTATCTTCACCTACACTCCTTTCTTAATACCTACCTTCCGACCTTGCTTCTGACCTTTATACCCGCCCTGCTCATTTTTTAAAACATTCTTTCTTCTCTCATTCCTTCCTACCTCCCTTCCTTTCTTCCTATCCTTCTACTTTACTACTTCTACTTCTTTTACATCCTCTTACACCTACCCGTTTACCTTCCTCCCTACCTTCCTACAGCTTCCTTTCATCCTTCCTACCTTTATGCCTGCCTACTTTCCTTCCTCTCTACCTTCCACCGACCCAACTACTTTTCTTCCTTGTTTCCTATCTTTATTCATTCCTTCTTATCCTCCTACTTTCTGCCTCTGTCTTCCTTACTCCTTTTGTCCATTCTTCCTTCTACCTTGTTTGTATCCTGTTTACAGCCTCTTCTCTGACGTTTCTGTGCTGCTCTATTTCTAAATGTCCTTCCAGGGAATCAATACATCTTTATATTATTGTATTTATCTTATCTTAAATCTTATTTTGTGGGTTTCTGGTGACTTCTTTCCCATTCCCCAACAACAACGATCATCAGAGTCAGATTATTTTAATGTTGAATTCTGATTAGCTTGTACGTGACGTTGACTCTTTCTGTCTGTCGTGTTTAACCACTAGTATGCTTCATGTGTTCAGAAGAAGAAGAAGCCCATCACTCATCAGGATGTTTCAGAGGTGCAGAAGAACAAAGAAGAAGAAGAGTTTCCACCTTTTCACTTAAACATTAAACTTAAACGATTTTCTCATTAGTAAATGAACATTATCCACAGCCAGGAAAGGTGTTTTTTCTTTTTAAGAGGTTAAAGCAGACTTCCACCTGCAGTTTGAAACCAAACCCTTAACATTTAGTCAATACGACACTGACAGAATCATTAATATCTCTGCTCACTCTCTGACCATTTCTGCCTCCTTTTCCATGAAAATCAATCTCATCATGACTTTGTAAAGAAGTGCAGCAGCTTAATGTGAAATTTAATTGAACAAAGCAGCCGGTGTCTATTTCTTAATGCAGCAGCGGCGTGCCAGAAACTCCAAACACAGCGTCCATTTCTTAATTCAAGGTTGCAGCGGCAGGATTTATGCTGTCTGAGTCCATTTCCTGATGGAGCTGCGGAGCTGAGGCACAACGAGCCTCCAGGACGTTTCTCTAGACCTGCTGCAATACACCACCGTGTGTTTCTCTAGTGACAATTGTTGCACAATCATACATCAGTTAATAATTTCATGACAATGATAAGATCTGACATGATGGATCTGATCGGTTGCATTCCATATGTATTGTTAAAGGTGTATTTATGAAGTTCGTCAGAGCCTGGCTAGATGCTTCCCCCTGCTTTATGCTAAGCTAATGCTAACCACATCCTGCCTCTTGCTCTGTGCTGAACACACAGACTCAGATTGATAGTGATTGATTGATTGATTGATTGATTGATTGATTGATTGATTGATTGATTGACTGACTGTGAGTCCTGTTGCTTGCTTTCTCGTGGGCAGAGAAATTTTAGAACCGTCACGTTCACCTTTTCCCGCTTTCTCATCTGCAGTAGCCATTCAGTCTGCTTGCAGTAGATTAGTCCACAGCGCCCCCCGATGACAGCTGCTGCACAAACGAGAGCGAGTATGTGCACAATAGTAGATCTCAACACGGTCACTTAAGTGCATGTGAACGCACTGACAGCCAAACTCACAAAGAATGGTTCTCGGCCATGAATAGAGTATCACTAGCAACCGCTATCAACCCCGTGTCAAGGTCCGATTCATAAAGATATAGCAAACAATCAAAAACTGATCATCTCCTTCCAAATATCCGCTGACGTCACTGCTGCCATGCTCATTTGCATATGAAGGGGCCAGTTTTGCACCAAATGTCAAATATTCTAGCTAATTTAAATGCGTGAAAATAGCATTGACGCTATTTGCGTGGCAGCAAACGGTTTGTGGGCACTTTGAGAATTACACGGTTTCGTTTTGTCTTATTTGTGCAGGTTTAGCGGCTGCAAATGCTGCGCAATCCTTCTCCCCTGACTATCACATTTTTTCCGTCATTTCGGATGAAAGTGAACAAAACTGAGGAGTGAAAACAAATGTAAAGAGGATGCAAATGACATCACAGACAGTCCACCTACAGAAATGAATAAAACTTCATTAGACCAACTTTACAAGATTCCACGTGGCAAAGAAGAGTGGCTGTAAATATTAGGAGAGTTTCATAACAGTTCATGAAGCCATAACTGACGGTTGTTGTTGTCTCTTGTGTCTTTACAGATCCGGGCTCCGGCTCAGGAGACGGAGACGGTGAGTGTCGAGTCCTTTTCTTCTTCTCTGGGCTATTTAAAGATTTCATTTCCTGCTTCACTGTTGCTGCGTGTGAAAGTCAAACACAAACCAATTACGGCTGAGTCTTTATCTGCCGCCCGCAAACAGTGGCTGCTGAGGTCTGAACGAGGCGTTTGAGGACCTTTTATTCTCCCTCCGTGTGTCGCTCTGCTGCGTGGGGGTTTTCGGTCGCTGCATTAACTCCTCCCTGATTGATGATTCCTGACTCGTTGTTGTCGAGCTGAAAGCCTCACCGCTGCCAAATTTGGCAACGGAGACATTTTTTGCGACCATCTGTGAGTGCAGACCAAACTGTTTGTTTAATATGAACGCTGAGGGGGGGGGTTCTCTGTCATCAGCATGTGGGCGGGGCTTCGGCTGAGTCGACAGGTGGCGATTCCCCTGCAGGAGATGGATTATTAAACCTGACTTCAGCTCCCTTCTCTTGTTGTCTTTCACTCTCCACTCCACTCCACTCTCCACTCTCCACGTGCACACCTGTCCGCTAAACAGAATCCACCTATACGCCTGTTCCCACCGAGAAGAAGGGATCATGTGACACGAGGTTCTTGCAGGTTTTAAGGGTCTAAAAGCTTTTACACAGTTGATAAAAAACTGTGTGTGTGTCTCTGATAGGAAGTCATTATGCAAAATATGCTGCGCAAAAAACCACTTTCCAAATGGCCCTGGAGATTTGATGATGCGTTGCCTTCGCTGTAATTTGTCTTCTGGGCACAAGGGCTCTGTCTTATTTCTGTAAAAGCAGACACCTTTTTCTGGCTGCACTTTGAGGAGTAACTCACTTTCGTCATCATTGGCTGATTGGTTTGCTTTGTAATTGGTTTTTAAACGTGACGATCATCAGAATCAGGTGGCAGAATGATGCACAATGAGAAGGCAGATGAGAAGTCGCTCAGCTTCTGACCCTTTAACCTTTTCAGCCGACATCTAATTAGCCTCCTCCTGCCTCCCTAACGTGTGTGTGCGCCGGTGACATCGCAGTAAACTCCGTGATGGTGAGCTCTCGCAGCAGAAAACCTGGTTCTGGTTCCGGTTGACGAGCTGATCCGTCGTTTGAACGTCGTCCAGTGAAATCGGCCGACCTTTGAGCTCTCGTCATCATGTGCTGCCGCTGGATTTTAAATTTGGAGCCACTGAGGGTGAAGTCATGTGGAAGTCCTACTGTGATGATGTCGGAGTGAAACAGGACGATGGTGGTTCAGACAGGAAGTGATCACCAGTGAAAGTTGTTTCTATCCAGGATGAAACAAAGAAACGAGCAATAACAGACTGACTTTTGGGTCTCATTCAAAACAATAGGTCGTCTGCGAAGAAGCTTATTACGAAACATACTGTATTTCGGTTTGTTGTTAGGCGGCGGCCCCTAGTGGCTGTAGTAATTCTGACGGGAGCAGAGGAAGTCTGTATAGGCAGGAGGTCGGAGGTTGAAGGAGGTAGAAGCAGAGATATCAAGTAGTTTTGGTCCCTAACCCTGACCAAACGTTATCCATGTGTTTATTATTGTGTCCATGGCGACGAAGACCCGGTGCAACCTATTATATGTCACTTCCTGCTGTTTATATTGGAGGACTCGTATCCTTAACTTTAATTTGAACTGTTAGCTCTGCTTCCGTTATTTTCCCTTCTCCGCCTAAAATCCAGTAATTCTGTCCGACGACGTTCCCCGAGACCCCGAGACCCCGAGACCCCTTCACTGACAAAATGAGGACTTGTTGCTTTTCTAGAATCGAGCCAGATGACGAGGTTCCTATAGTTCAGACAGCGATCGGGATGAGCGATGTTGCTGCAGGGTGTGAAGCAGATGCTGCATCGTGCTGTCAGCACAGTCCAGCAGAAACAAAGAGCCTCTCTGCTGCAGATCCTCGTCCATCGATCGGCGGCGTCCGAGCCCCAGCTGAGCTCTCCGTGTTCAATACATCCACACACAGCAGGCCAATCTGTCAGCCGGCAGGTCCAGACACACACACACACGCTTCAGCATCCACCCTCTCATTTCAATCATGTTGTCACTCTTAAAGTCGCAGTCGAAGAAACCTGCAACAGAGTGAGACCTC
Organism: Gadopsis marmoratus; assembly: GCA_036023855.1. Classification (NCBI taxonomy): domain Eukaryota; kingdom Metazoa; phylum Chordata; class Actinopteri; order Centrarchiformes; family Percichthyidae; genus Gadopsis; species Gadopsis marmoratus. The sequence continues at coordinate 3,395 of JAVQJF010052807.1, read as the reverse complement.
TCAGTTCATTTGCAGCGGTGGAGGAGGTACTCTGATCCTTTACTCAAGTAAAAGTACTAACACCACACTGTGAAAATACTCCACTACCAAATAAAAGTCCTGCATTCAAAACCTTACTGAAGTAAAAGTATCTACGTATAAACAGCAAAATGTACTCTTAAGTATCAAAGGTAAAAGTATTATCTTTCTATTAGTCTATTAACTACTTATACTACTACTATTTCTACTACTAGTATTTCTACTACTACTTCTAGCTTCGTTCTGACACAGGGAGTGGAGTAAATATATCTGTGTGTTAATTTTTACACAATGTATTTTGATATTTAACGGTTGATTTAATTTGGAAGCTCTTTGAAAAGTTCAGTATAAATAAAGTGCATTATTAGTATCATCACCAAACTAACTAGGGGGCCCAGTGAACCTGGACTAGATCATCTTAAAGACCTGCCACAGCATCATCGTGCCCCAGCAGGCGCCCAGCTGTTTGGACACCAGGGTCGTTGTTTATCGGAGGCTCCAGAAAAAGCTATAGCACCTGGACCTGGACCTGTATCTTCTCTTCTTCTTTCCCCCCTTTCTTTTCTTCACTGCCCTGTTTTCCTCCCTTGTTGTCTCTTTATTTATTTTCTATATTTACTCTTTGCTTCTTATTTTTCTGCTAATACTGAACTTTGACTTTCTGTGAGTAGAACGTTTGAACTGAGGATCTCCTCCTCTGCTGGTTGATCCAGGTACTTTGCTGTTATTGTATTTATCAGTAGCTGTTATTAGTATTAGATTAGTATTATACAGCCGTGATCTGACCCGGCTGCCTGATTTATTGAACATCTTTAGGAAAACCTCTACCTTTAATGACTTCAGGTAGACGTTTTTGCAGCTTGCAGGATGGTCGGTACATTTCCTGTCATTTGCTGTGGATTAATTTCCTTCCCCTCGGCAGCGCTGAGCTTTTCCTCTATTACATTACAAAATTACACTTGATGATTCATGAAAATGGCCCCCTTGATGAAAGGCATCCATGGATAATCCCTGCGGCTCTTTGATATTTGATGTTCCGGTTGTTACCGCCTCGTCTGCTCTGAACTCGCTCTCCGCTGGAAAATGGGCGCTGTGATGCGAGATGGCATTAAACGCATCCCCTGTAATGATAATAATAATAACACCATAAGATGATAATGCGTGGCTCTGTTTCAGTCTCTCCACACACACACACACAGCTGCCGTGTCATCAGTGTTAACGGCGTTCACCGGAACAGAAAGCGATGCGAGCCGGAGGTTGTTTTTGGAAATGAAATCAAGTCGCTCTTCTGGAAAGAAGTGCAAACATAATAATAATAATAAAAGCTGGTTATGTTGTTCAAGGATGAAAAGTATGAATTTACTGTTTCAGGTAAACAGAGACGCCGAGGTTAAATTAAAAAGAGGTTTCTTTAAATGTTAGAGGAGAAATGAGTTGTTGCCGTGCAAAGTGTCACACGTGAATAACGGTTGGAATTTCACTCCTCAAGCTCTCTGGAGAAACACGTGAACCCTGCAGTGAAACGCTGCTGACGGCCGAAATCACTTTCTGTGCCAAGCAGGTTTTCACACACAAAGGATTTTCCTCGGTGTCACAATGAAGAATAAAACAAGAACATCCTGCAAACATCAAGAATCGTAAATGTAAAATAAAAATGTTAAGTATGTAACAAGTAAAACAAGAGAAAACACACCGAGGCAGCCGTCTTTGTGTTTAAGTGTATCAGGAGTGAATCCAAACATGTTTCCCCCGTAAATATCTTTCATTTCTTAATTTAAATATTTCATTTTACTTCATTGTATTTGGCAAAAGATAGTCGAATAACAGAATAAGACCACGCACTGGTTTCATGTTCTCAATGTTTAATGCATTAATTAAGATTTATGCTATTAATTAATTAATTAAGATAAAAAATTCCACAGCTACAAACAGTAAGAGAGCGTTACCGTATTTCCTTAAATTAAAAACCGGTAGTCGAGTAAAAGCCGGGTCTCCAGTAACGGCCGGGGGTGCGGTCGACACGAACAAATAAAGGCCGGGTAAACAACGAGGCTGGATAAACTCCAGTTTACGTCTCAGCCAAACTGGATGTTGTAGTAATGTATAAGCACCACAAGATGGCAGCAGCACCATTGGGAACTTTGCAAGTCAGTTCGTTTTCCACAATGTTACACAATAAAAGCCTTGTTAATTTGAAACTGATACAGGAAGTGTTGACTAACAGCGTGATGCAGTAACTTTAACGCGGCAAATGGGAGCGAATGAAAACGAGGCTTCCTACTAAAATACGACCAATTCTACTCATCAAACAGAGGGAATTAGAAACAAAGGCCTGCCTCTAATACAAGCCTGCTTCAGATAAAGGCCAAAAACGTCAAAAAACATTTGCAACTTTAAAATTCTCTCTCTCCAAGTTCGGGCCTCGAGATCACCGCTGAGAGCTGCTTCACGTTGCTCTAATTACAAACAATATTTAGTTTTTCTTTGTCGGTGTAATTTGTTACAGACGACGAGGGTTCAGCCTCCGACGTGGGGAAGAAGTTCACCAAGTGCAGCACGTGCAAGTACGGAGCCGAGTGTGATGAAGACTCAGAGGACGTCTGGTGAGTGTTTGACTGTGTTGAGTGTTTGACTGTGACCACGCCAACAGAGCGCTGCAGGGATGATAAGGTATTCCTGCAGTCCAACCCGGAAGTTAGCATCGCCCTGGTGCCCTCCACAAAAAGCCAATGGATTTCCCTGTTTGGATTTTGGATTATTATTTGACCTCTTCTACAGAAGCTTTTGGGAAAGCTTGAGTCAGAACAGTTTGCAGTTTAAACCCAACGAGGCTGTAAAGGAGGACGAGTGAGTCGATGAGTTTCTGTGTTTAATGTCCCCGACAGCCTCTGTAGCCTCAGTTAGCTGCTTGTTAGCAGCCGTCTTTTTTAAGACACGTAAAAGCTTCAAAGCTCACGAGTGAAGTATTTACTGATGTATTTTATGTTGGAGAACAAAACGTGAAAATCTCTTCAGCTTGCATTAACCACAGACCTTATTTAAGGAACGAAAAACCCGTTCAAGGAACCCACTAACATGCCGACATGCTAACTCACTTCAGGGTTTTGTTGTGGATTTCTTTGTTGAATCTGTCAAATAAGTGAGAGTATCGAAGAATGTCTTTGTATGGTTTTATTAGAAGCTTCTAAGGTATCATCGACAGAGAGCCTAAGCCGTCTGTGTTAGAGTACAGAAAAGTAACAGTTGCTCTGGGATTTTATAGTTTCGAGGTCATCCTCCCCAGATGCATTTAGATAAGGGAGAGAATACACATACAAGCCTGTATGTGTTAAAAGGGAGGGGGTAGGGTTTAGTTGCAGGTCACAGATAGTATCTC